>SJXQ01002529.1:0-284371 GCA_006408695.1 Aepyceros melampus
CCCACCACAAGAAAGAGCAGACCCAGAACACAGCCCCCTGTTTCACTCATCATCTCACTCTGAGCAGAGTCAGACTGTGCCCCTGAGAAAAGAAGCTAGTTTTAGTGATTTTTATCTGAAATCCAACTTTGCTAATTGAGACTCTGAGACTGAGAGCTTCAGGAATGAGGGAGGGCAGCTGGAAGAACTAAAATAACTGACCACTGCTAGAGAAAAAATGTAAAAATCACACTGAGTAGCTACAAGGTTCAGGTACTGACTCACTTCAATATCACAGCCCTGACATAAGGCCACATGACTTCAACGCCATGATGGATGAGAAGTCAGGGATTGAAGTTAAGTGAGTGTCTTCTCTCAGATGACAGAGTAAGGTTGGACTCCTCTCAAGTCAGGAAAAGTACCTACATTCGAGAGGATGTGCCCTTCAGACAACAATGAAATCAGGGCAACAGTATCAGAAGTACAAGCCCAATCTAAGGCAGGGACGGGTGCCCAGGGCCACGCAGTGACCATGACTTGAGATTTCATGGAGCTTCAGATTGGGGACACCTCTTTCCTCCTTGTCAGGCAGAATTGCCTCCCCTAGGAGCACAGGTATTTGAAGAAACTATTGCAGAATAAACTATTACAGGATTTCTATCACAGGATATCACACAGCTCCTCCAATAACCTCAGCTGAAGGACAGGAGAACATGAGCAAATGAACACATGGTGTAGGGAGAGGAGACACCTGACACTCAGGGGAAAGCAAGCCCCTCCACGATGGGTGCGGAACTTACGAGATCAGAAAGCTTCTCACTCCGTTCCACTGTGAGAGGGCTCGTCTGGCTGGGGTGATCCACTTGGCAGGTATAGACCTCTCCATTGCCTCCCCTAGGGGCACAGGTATTTGGAGAAACTATCGCAGAATAAACTATTAGAGGATTTCTATCACAGGATATCACACAGCTCTCCAATAACCTCAGCTGAAGGACAGGAGAACATGAGCAAATGAACACATGGTGTAGGGAGAGGAGACACCTGACACTCAGGGGAAAGCAAGCCCCCTCCACGATGGGTGCGGAACTTACGAGATCAGAAAGCTTCTCACTCCGTTCCACTGTGAGAGGGCTCGTCTGGCTGGGGTGATCCACTTGGCAGGTATAGACCTCTCCACTCTGAGGAACTGTTTCAAGCATCACCATGGTCTGGAAGGTCCAGTCTCCATTCTGGATCAGGCCTGTGGAGATCACCCCAGCCTCCTCTTCCTGGCCTTTCTAGAACCACCTGACTTCAACATGGCCCAGATAGAAACCATCCACAAAGCAGACCGGGAGGTTGTGATGCTGCAGGGGCTGGGTCTTTGCAGGATATGCAGTCACTGTTGGTGACCCTAGGAGAGAAAAGGCGGAGGGAATAAGTGAGGAAGGCAGAGTAAATCTCCCTGGCTGCCTTTCTGCCCCCAGACTCTAGTCCCATGCTCCAGTCTTGGCAGACCTCTCTGAAAACTGGCCATGTGACCCAACAGGAATTAGAACCATGAGCCTAGACTTCAATTCTTACAATACGGGACTGATTTCAGAGATGTGGAGGAAATTTATTTTGTTTTTTTCATAGCCCAAAAGAATTATTCATTATTGAACTGATGTGTTTACCAATCTTTGCAAGGTATATAGGGTTGACTAAAAAATTAGTCACAACCTGTAAGTAGAGAGTTATTTTATTTGGTGAGAATGTTAAGGTATCTGAGCCTGGGAGACAGTATCTCAGTGGCCCTGAGAAAACTGTTCCGAGGAGGTGGGAGAGGGAGTCAGACTATATACAAGTTTGTAACGAAGAGGACAAGCAGTCTAAACATCAAAAATTGTTGTTAAGTAAGGAAAACCAGATATCGAGTTAAGGAATGTAGTATTCTTCTATGTATGGGAAGACGCAAGAGTCTGGGATTATTGAAGTCATTCCTTTCATATGCATCTCCGCTATCTGGGGCCAGCATCCTGCATACTTACAGAGATATTTTTCTGTTTCTTAAATTCCCTTTGAGCCTTCTCACTCACACTGGAGGACTGAAATCGCTGATGACTATGACATCCTTAAGTTCTTTGTATGGAGAGTGGCACTGTTTGTCAGCATGGCTCAGAAATTCACATTTGAAGGGCCAGAATTGCAGATAGCTGTGACATTTCTTGCCCACTCATATGGCAGGAAATATTTCATTTCACAATAACATATTACTAAGTGCATGATTTCTGGAGCCAGAGTGCCTGAGTTCAAATACTTGCACTGCTTTGCCCAACTATAAATGGGATAATAATACTAATATGTGTATTAGGGTTGTGTGAGGATTAATACACCTAAAACAATGGCTGGAACTTTGTTTTCAAAATATTTTAGATATTTGCTATCTTCTTTTACTTGGAGAGAAAACGTGATTCAAAGCAGTGTGGATAATTGGGGAACAGCTTGAGGTAGATGGGGAGATGGAGAAAAAAATTCCTGAGAATGCTACGCTCATACCTTAGAACACCCGAGAAAGTGATCTAACTCGGAAACAGGAATAGACAAAGGTGATTCTGAAGCTTTATGAGTTGAGTCCCAAGAAAAGCCTGAGCTCTAGTTCAAATACTTGCACTGCTTTGCCCAACTATAAATGGGATAATAATACTAATATGTGTATTAGGGTTGTGTGAGGATTAATACACCTAAAACAATGGCTGGAACTTTGTTTTCAAAATATTTTAGATATTTGCTATCTTCTTTTACTTGGAGAGAAAACGTGATTCAAAGCAGTGTGGATAATTGGGGAACAGCTTGAGGTAGATGGGGAGATGGAGAAAAAAATTCCTGAGAATGCTACGCTCATACCTTAGAACACCCGAGAAAGTGATCTAACTCGGAAACAGGAATAGACAAAGGTGATTCTGAAGCTTTATGAGTTGAGTCCCAAGAAAAGCCTGAGCTCTGAAGGAAAGGAAAGGAGCAAATAGTCATTTATTAAAAAAATAAATAAATAAAGGACACCTGCAATTACACTAAGTTGATCAATTTCTCTCCGTTGCAAAATGAAGTGAAAGTGAAAGTGTTAATCATTCAGTTGTGTCCAACTCTTTGCAACCCACTGGACAGCAGCTCTGTCCATGGAACTCTCCAGACAAGACTACAGGAGAGGGTAGCCTTTCCCTTCTCCAGGGGATCTTCCCAACCCATAGTTTGAACCTGGGTCCCCCACATTGCAGGCACAGTCTTTGCTGTATCAGCCACCAAGGAGGCCCTGTTTGCAAAATAAGCAGTCTTTTTACTGAACTGATCATTTTATAACAGTCTCTCTGTTTTTAAGCTGACATTTGAGCTCAGGGTAGAGTCTGAGATTCATTAATATATGTGCTTAGTGCCCCAGATGATCCCCACACCACCAGCCACAGTAAACACAATTAGTTTTTTAAAGGTGAAAGCTGTTGGAAAACTGTTTTTATAATAAACCAAAATGGCAAAGTTAAGACTGACAGCAAATTTTCAATAACAATTTTTCAATAATTTTATTAAATATAAATGTTTAAATTTCTAACATGGAAAATAACAAACAGAATCAAAATATAAACTACAAACAAGATAAAATACTGAATCGAATACCAGCAAAGTGTTTATTATAATGCATAGAGAATCCATAAAACCACTGAGAAAAACACAAAGATCTAAGAGATAATAAACTTTAGATAATTCTTAAAGTTGCAATAGATGTTTGCCAATAAATATGTGAAAACGTTCAGGAACCTTAGAAATTAAAGACATATAAAATAAAAACAAAATGATATAAAATGTCAACTATTTGGCAGTACTGAAAAAGATCTAACAAAGGGAAATGCGAGGTAGAGTGTTCCCACGATAAAAGAAGTAACAGTAAACTACTTAAATGCAACTAGCGTTATAAAAACAGTAGCATCAGTATGCTAAGTCATTCAGTTCAGTCACTCAGTCGGGTCCGACTCTTTGCGACCCCATGGACTGTAGCCCGCCAGGCTCCTCTGTCCAAGGGATTCTCCAGGCAAGAATACTGGAGTGGGTTGCCATTTCCTTCTCCAGAGGACCTTCCCAACCCAGAGATACCCAGGTCTCCTGCATTGCAGGCAGACACTTTATTCTCTGACCACCAGGGAAGCATTCCCAGAGCTTGATCAGACTCATGTCCATCAAGTTGGTGATGCCATCCAACCATCTCATTCTCTGTTTCCCTTATCCTCCTGTCTTCAATCTTTCCCAACTTCAGGGTCTTTTCAAATGAGTCAGCTCTTCGCATCAGGTGGCCAAAGTATTGGAGTTTCAGCTTCAACATCAGTCCTTCCAATGTATATTCAGGACTGATTTCCTTTAGGATGGACTGGTTAGATCTCCTTGCTATCCAAGGGATGCTCAAGAGTCTTCTCCAACACCACAGTTCAAAAGCATCAATTCTTTGGAGCTCAGTTTTCTTTACAGTCCAACTCTCACATCCATACATGACTACTGGAAAAACCATAGCTTTGACTAGAAGATGTCCATGTGTAGAGTCTTCTTTTGTGTCATTGGAAGAGGGTGTTTGCTATGACCAGTACGTTCTCTTGGCAAAACTCTATTAGCCTTGCCCTGTTTCCTTCTGTACTCCAAGGCCAAATTTGCTTGTTACTCCAGGGAGTTTTTGACTTCCTACTTTTGCATTCCAGTCCCTGCTAATGAAAAGGACATCTTTTTTGGGTGTTGGTTCTAAAAGTTCTTGTAGGTCTTCATAGAACCATTCAACTTCAGCTTCTTCAGCATTACTGGTTAGGGCATAGTCTTAGATTACTGTGATATTGAATACTCTCTATAGCTTCACAATTACTTTTAACAAACTATATAACCCATTCCAATAGAATCATTCTCAACTGAATGAAGCTTCAATACAAAATAAATATTATATCTATACGAAATGACCCATATTGTAGATCTATTCCGTTACCTACTTGCAACCATAACTTGAATATAACCTGTTACTTTTCTGAGCATGGCATAAATAGCTTTTCTTTTCTCCAGAATCATTGAAGGTACAAAAGCCTAAACTTAAAAAAAAAATCCAAATATCAAAATGTTCTCTGAACTAACCTTTTCTCTGGTTCCTTTTGGTTCCTGAGCTAGTAGTGAAAGGCCTTCCTCCCAGACACCAAAGTGTGTGCCTCACAGCAAAGTGTGAGTTGTTAAGGACCCCTAGCTTGACTGCAGGTGTGCATATAGGGGTTAATAAAACCTACTGGGAAACATTGAATCCAACCATTTTTATGGTCTTGTTTTTAAAGCTAGAGAGAAACTAAAACTCATCTTTCCATATGTTGGCTTTAAGAATGATCAGCTCAGGGACTTTCCTGGTGGTCCAGTGGCTAAGACTCCATTCTCCCAATGATAGGGGGGCAAATTCAATCCCTGGCTGGGGACCTAGATACCACATGCCACAACTGAGAGTTCAAATTCTACAACTAAGAGATTCTGCAACAAAAATCAAAGATCCCTCATGCCGCAACTAAGACCCAGTGCAATCAAATAAATAATTTTTTTTTTAAAAGAGAGAGAGAGAAGGAGAGAGAATGATTACCTCATCATCTTGACAACTGAAGGGGTAAGGCCAGGGTGCCAGTGGGCAATAACAAAGGGCTAATGATGTGGCTGACCCATTCCCTCTCCATTTGTATCACTTTAATCCATTCTGCACTAACTTGGAACCAAAAGGTGCTTGGGTTATTTTCATCAGCAAGTCACTTGTTTCTAGGAGGGGCAAGATTTTCCATCACAGACTCTGAAACTATCATGTCTCTTCTCTTTCTCTCTCCTTTTACGTGTATTCTCTTAAAGTCACCTTGCTGCTGCTGCTGCTAAGTCGCTTCAGTCGTGTCCGACTCTGTGCGACCCCATAGACAGCAGCCCATCAGGCTCCCTGTCCCTGGGATTCTCCAGGCAAGAATACTAGAGTGGGTTGCCGTTTCCTTCTCCAATGCATAAAAGTGAAAAGTCAAAGTGAAGTCTCTCAGTTGTGTCTGACTCTTAGCGACCCCATGGACTGCAGCCCACCAGGCTCCTCCACCCATGGGATTCTCCAGGCAAGAGTACTGGAGTGGGCTGCCTATTAGACTGTATATTTGAAAAATGTTTGATATCAGTGTGTGTTGATCCTAACCACTGCATGAAAAAGGGATTCAATGCTCAAGCACATTTAAGAAGTGTGAGACTGAGTGGATCCTTTACAGCAGGATTTCCTCAAGCATTACTACACTGCTTTGTGCTTGGAATCTAACAACAAGGTACCTAAAACATCCCAGGACAATTCCTCTGAAACATCTCTCTCACTATTTCAGAACACTGAAAAAGCTGAATCAAATACTATGATCTTCTCATTTTTGGTCTTTCCTCTCCAAGGTCTAAACCTCTTTTGTTCTTCTAAAATAAACCAGCTACTCAGTCTAATCCCTGTTCTCTTAAATAACCTATTCTCCGCTGTATTATAACAGCATGCTTTGGCTGTTTTTATCCAATATTTTTATCACTATTATAAACAATCTTCATGGTCTTTGTTTTTCTATCTTAGCATATAATTTTGCAGTAGAGAAATATGAAACCACCCTGAACTCCCCTCTTTGAAAATGACTTGCTTTTCTCTCTGGATTCCCAAATGAATTTCTGTCTTTAAGTTCAGTTCCGTTCAGTCGCTCAGTCATGTCCAACTCTGCGACCCCATGAATCGCAGCACACCAGGCCTCCCTGTCCATCATCAACTCCCAGAGTTCACTCAGACTCACAGCCATCGAGTCAGTGATGCCATCCCGCCATCTCATCCTCTGTCGTCCCCTTCTCCTCCTGCCCCCAATCCCTCCCAGCATCAGTCTTTTCCGATGAGTCAACCCTTTGCATGAGGTGGCCAAAGTCCTGGAGTTGCAGCTTTAGCATCATTCTCTCCAGAGAAATTCCAGGGCTGATCTCCTTCAGAATTGACTGGCTGGATCTCTTTGCAGTCCAAGGGACTGTCAAGAGTCTTCTCCAACACCACAGTTCAAAAGCATCAATTCTTCACCGCTCAGCCTTCTTCACAGTCCAACTCTCACATCCATACATGACTACTGGAAAAACCATAGCCTTGACCAGACGGACCTTAGTCGGCAAAGTAATGTCTCTGCTTTTGAATATGCTATCTAGGTTGCTCATAACTTTTCTTTCAAGGAGTAAGCATCTTTTAATTTCATGGCTGCAGTCACCATCTGCAGTGATTTTGGAGCCCAGAAAGATAAAGTCTGACACTGTTTCCACTGTTTCCCCATCTATTTCCCATGAAGTGATGGACCAGATGCCATGATCTTCATTTTCTGAATGTTGAGCTTTAAGCCACCTTTTTCACTCTCCACTTTCACTTTCATCAAGAGGCTTTTTAGTTCCTGTTCACTTTCTGCCATAAGGGTGGTGTCATCTGTATATCTGAGGTTATTGATATTTCTCCTGGCAATCTTGATTCCAGCTTGGGCTTCTTCCAGTCCAGCATTTCTCATGTACTCTGCATATAAGTTAAATAAGCAGGGTGACAATATATAGCCTTGATGTACTCCTTTTCCTATTTGAAACCAGTCTGTTGTTCCATGTCCAGTTCTAGCTGTTGCTTCCTGACCTGCATACAGATAAGGTTTAAAATTTAGCCAAGATGTATCTGTGTCCGTCATTCTATCACCAGTATTTTCTGAGATGATATTCCTCTTAGTTCTCAGAGATTTCCTGGTCCATGTACATGAAGGAGTCACCACTTCTTTTGATCTGACTGATGGATGACAAATGCATCTACTCACTTTAATCCACTGTGATAAACGTTTCTTCCCCTCAGAGCTGTGATTTGAGTTCTGAGTATTGCTTTTAATCAGCTCACCTGCAAAATGAAGGTGAGCTGTGCTGGTCTTGAGGGCAGTCTTTGCAGGGACGTGAATGCTGTTCCATTTTCTGATATCTTGTTTACAGCATGTGCAAGGCCAACCACAGCAGCCCATCCCCCGCTCTGTCTCTGGGAAAATCCTGTTGTGGTATTTAGGGCTTCATACTATAGACTTTGCCTTGACCTTCCCCAGGCTATTCATTCCACTTCTCCAACCTGGCGTGTATTAGGGAGCATCCATAGATTTCCCTAGAATAACTGTCTCCCCTGCCACCACCACCATCCCATCTTGTTTCTGAGCCCACATAACAAGTGAGAAGCCTCCCTTGCCTCCTGTGGCACCAGACTCTTCTGTTTCTTCCCTTAGTCACTAATTTTTAAAGTTGATTCAATGAAGTCATTTTCCTTTTCTTAAGCAGTGGTTGCAACTGAGTTTGGGAGAATATTATCTTGCCTTATTTTGTTTTTCCTATTTTATTTGGTAATTAAGAGAGACATCCTGTAAGTCCCTCCCTCATTGTTCAATACCAACTAAGTATCTCAGCTATAATCCAGGAGTCAGCAGTATTTCCAAAGGGACCTTGTGAAGTTCACTCCTTGGCAAGACAGGCAGCGAGATGGCAGAAAGGAGACTCATGTGACTTTGAGTGCCTGCGGAGAGCTTTGTTGTGGATCCTCTGGACTGGGCTCACCGGTCACTGATACTTGTATGACCACTCCCTCCTAACCCCCCATCCCAAGTCTCCTGCGGAGTCTTCAGGACACAATCAAGAAGGGGTGAGGGGGGACCCGATGGAGGCTTCCCGCAGACAGTTGATAGCGTCTGACCTCTGCCGATTACAAAACCCTGAGAGCAGTCATATTTTAAGCCTTAGCATCCAATCAGTTTATATTTAGACTAAGAGAGGAATTGAATACTGGCTAGGAAGATGAACCAGGAAAAGGAAAAGACCACCGGGCTGACTCCTGGGGAAGACAGAGTCCCCCTCTCCAGGGTCACTGTCACTGCTAAAAGTCCCCTCAGAATATTGAAGTTCCTGTTTTCTTGCTGTGGCATCAAAATTCATTTGGCCCTCAGAATTCATTCTTAATGGCTCAGGCATCAGCTAGTCTTTTAATATTAACTTTGACACAATTATCCATTCTTATCATTTAACTCACAGGAAAAAATTCCTTTCAATGATAGTCCCCACGCCTGTAAGACGGACTATTGCTTTTCCTCATTATGAGAAGAGAAATTTCAGTAAAACCCAGTTTTGAGCAACATGCCATGACTTACTCTGATATAATAATTCTTCCTGTGACCAAGGGGCAGAAATTAGCATATTTTAAAGCCACTTACGAAGCAAAATATGGAAATATTGCCCAATCAACTGGCATTATATTAGCATTCACATAATATATGTGCTAGATCAGAAAAGCTATGGCCACTTATAACGTAAATGAATAAATTGTTTTATAATGACTGACTGGCTCACTTACTCTTAAAGTATGAAATGCATACAAAATCATTTAATATATAACAAATTTGGTCAACAGTATTTAATTCTTTAAATAAGCATGCAAAGCTGTTCAGAGAGTAAATCCTAAGAGTTCTCATCACAAGGAAAAACTATTTTTCTATTTCTTTAATTTTTTATATATTCCATGATGGATGTTCATTAAATCTATTTTGGTAATCTTCTTATGCTGTATATGTCGAATTATTTTGTTGTACTCCTTAAACCTACACAGTACTATATGTCAATTATATTTCAATAAAATGGGCAAAAGTTAAACATGCAACCCATAGAGATAAAAGCAATAAAATGAAATTGCAATTTACTTGAGGACAGAAGGGGGTAAAAAATAAAGTCACAGATAAGAGTCAAATAAAAATATATATGAGTTTCATAATCAAATACCTGCAAACTTTTCCTTAATTTCAGTTGTGCTTGCACTTTAAAAAGTGTTTGAAAACCTTAGATAGGAAGATTGGGACAAACATACATTCAGTCCGGTTATTGGACAAGAGATATCTTGCTTCATATAATCTGCCAAAATAATTTCCAATCCAAGCCCAAGAAAAACCTTTTTATTTTTTTCAAAGAATTGAAAGAATATTATTTCATGATATTCGCTTGCCATTGAAGGCTCCTTTTTTAACTCCCAATAATAGCTATTTTTGAATATGATGAGTTCGAATGCAAAAAATACCTCTTTGTGCATGTATGTTTTATTCTCAAAACAAAATGAATTAACTTTGATAACACAAGAATAGCTCCAGAAGAGCAAAATATGCCTCAGGAGCAGAAATCCAGCTACTTGATTTTGTAAAAAAAATACCTGAAAATATTTTATCCTTTTATTAATAAAGTAAGCACAATCGACTGAGCAACTAAAGTGAACTGAAGCACATTCATCATGGTCTGGCATGGCTCTAAAGCCCAGAGCACCATCTAGAACAATAGATTGTTTTTCTGACATGTGAGAAACAAAAAGGAAAAAAAGTCCATACGCTGGAGAATCCAACTGCTATATTAACTAGTAAATACGTAGGCAAGAAACCGGTTTCTCTTCCATTTAAATTGCCGCTAAAGAAAACAGATTATACTTCATCTTGTCTGGCAAAGGACAGGTAGGAAAAAAATACCCAAAGATGCTATCAAGCAAAAGTAACCGAAGATGAGACATCTGTTGTAGAAAAAAACAATCTGTACAAAAACCCATGTGAGGTTTCTCTTTCCCCAAAGTAAGAACTTCCATTGTAGAATCAACTGTTTGCATTTATTAACAGACGTCTGCATCTCTCTGCAGCTGTGTTCCCGAACACCACAACAGCTCTTTTGGCGAGTGTGCTCCCGGCAACCGGGCAGGTGTTTCTCCAGGGCCACAGTGGGTGTGTTGAGGTAGAGAGGGGCACAGGGAAGTTCTTGCCACGTAACACCCGCCACTCTCTTTTCTTGGTTTTCTTAGAGCAATAAGATAGATCATCTGATTTTCCGAAGCAAGCCTCATGGTGATTGGATTGCTGCAACCAGGCAGCTAAAAATCTGTCCCTGTAAAACGGCAAGGCAGATAAATATCACAGAGATCCGAGGAGTGTTTGAGTGTTTGTTCCCCTCATCTAGAATGAAAGTTGTTCAACTGTTGTTAGGTGGGGAAAGTAGCTTCTAGGCATTACTCTAGTAATGCCCAAAAAAGTCCCTCTCAGTGGTTTGTTTTTAAATCCTGCAATGTTCCTATTTCTCTTCCAAATTGTCGCCTTAAACAAGTTGAGATACATCTCGTGTTCTCAGTTTTTAAGGGTCTAGCCTACAACTTCTCCCTGTTCTCCAATCTTTAGCTTCTCGTTCATCTAGATGGGGTAAGAAGGCCACACACACACACACCACACACAATATAGCCTTGACTGGCTCCTCAGCCATTTTCTTTCAAAAGCTGTTTTATATGGAAGGAATTTTAGGCAAGTCTATAAAATACAGTTCAGTCGTTCATGTTACTCTCAGTTAAAGAGGATTTTGTAGACGAGATAAGAACTGTTTGACAAGCAGGAAATCTCACGCTTTAAGAAGCTGTCTTTGATGCCTCTGAAGCCTTGAGTTCTCAGCCCTCAAGAGGAGGAGTTCGTCATGCTCTGGCTGAGTGGCAGGCAAGGTTTCTAGATCAGTATCTTCTGCTCGATCTCTATCTACCACTTAGGAACGCCTGCTTTCTCTACTGACTCCGAGTGATTGTCTAATAGTCCCTCTGTTTGAGTGAACATAGTTTCTTAGGCAGTGCAGCCAGCTATTACAAAAATATCATCAATTGGTGACTTTGCAACAACAGACATTTATTGCTCACAATTCTGGAGGATGGAAAGTCCAAGATCAAAGAACCAACATATTCAGAGTCTGGTGGGAGCCCACTTCCTGGCTCATAGGTGGCTGTTTTCTCTCTGTGTCCTTACATGGCAGAAGGAGCTAGAAAGCTCTCTGGGGTCTCTTTTTTAAGGGCATTCATCCCATTCACTAGGGCTTCACTCTCTTAACCTAATTACCTCCCAAAGTTCCCAAATATCATCACAATAAGGATTAGGTTTCATGTAAATTTTGGAGGAACACAAACATTCCTCTGCCACTCAGATTTGCAAATGAGAGCCCACTACTCCCCTAGCCATCAGCTTCCCTCCTATTTTCTTGCTTTGTTCTTCATTCTCATCTTCTAAGCTATCTTTCCTTTTTAAAAATCTTATTCTTTTCTAACCCTCTCCACCATCACTACAAATCTCTTTATTTTGGGAACAGTGAAGCCTGGGGAATAAAACCAGCAGAAAAGCTGAGATTTATGGAAGCATGAGGCTCAAAGAGGTGACTGAATTCTGAACTACTAAGAAAGCATGGCTAAATACATGCGTCAACGTGATTTTGAAATGAAAAAGCTAAAGTAGGAAATAAAAGTTGCTAGCATGCTCCTGAAAAATCTGGATAAAGTTCATTCCAAACGCCAGCCTAGGTTTCACGGACAAATTTAATGGTCCCCTCAGAAGATAAAGGAATAACTCATGTGACCTGAATTCTCAAGGTCATTTCTTGCTTGAAGCTCCTGAGTCTAACTGGGATCATTTATCAAGTGCCGCCCTGACCCTGTTCCATACCGCAACACCCAAACAACACCTGGCTCTTTCCTTTAATTTTCACTGTGAACCACTCACTGAAGGCAAGAGTGTGCCTGAGTGACAGACTTCAGTGAAGGTGCGTGTGGAGACGCAGTTCACATGGCTAGAGGTGTAAGATGGAACTTTGGCAACCATCATTCTTCAAAAGCAGTTGGGCATTTTGCAACTCAATCTTCTGTCCCCATCACAGTGACTCACCTTCTTTCTTTTCCTCACTTCTTTGACTCCTCTTTCTCAATGGTAAAGAAAAATGAGAACACTCTTTCCATTTTCTTATTCAGAAAAGTTCAGTTGTCTCTAATCCGAATCCTGGAACTCAGCTGGGGTCTTCCCTTGCACATAAGCAGGAGTTTCGTATTCAAAGGTCATCTCACCATCTCTTGAGAGTGGAAGGAGTTTGCAGGAAGGGATGGCCAGGCGTGGGGACAGCAGAAATGGTTTTACTTCATATTGCGGTTGATACGCATTTTATTACTAGAAAAAAAAATTGATGATGAATAAAATAGATCCAGGAGAGTTTGGTTGGTCCTGATAGAAGTACAGGAACTGAATTGTTCCAAATAGTACTATAGTCAGTCAGTTTTATTCTTTTGTTTACTTTCAGTGTCTAACAACCAGGGATTCTTTAAAAATTAAGAGTGCTGGAGAGTAATTTTCTTCTGTCATACCTGGGATTTGCAAGTTTTCAGACTTTTGCCTGAATGAAAATGTTACAAGGACAGCCATGGAAACCTATGTCCCTTACATGTCTTCCAGATCATTGTGACATTAAATGGGTCCTAAAGAAAAAGATGACCAAAATGGATAGGCGTTCCAATCAACAGTGGATATGTCATATATTCAGAAGAAGCGAAGAGAACATCAAAGTTGGGTCTTAGTCCTTCAAAGTTTCTCAAACTTTAAATTGCTTAGGAATGCCCCTGAAGCTTCTAGTTCAAGAAGCCTGAGATGGAACCCAAGAGTTGGAATAGTTATCAACATTACCAAGGGGTTCTGTTGCAAGTTGTTTCTGGACCACAGTTAAGATATACTGCTGTTTATGAGAACTGTTCCAGTTGGGGAGGGGTAAAGGGACTAATGGAAGAGGAAGGATTTCTAAGCCAGAGGTATTTCCTGTAAACAAAAGGAATACTGAAACAATGAGACAGGATATTAGAAGTTAGTGATTATATCAAAACATGGAAATGACTGAGTGATCTGTTTAAGTAAACAAATAGTATCCAAGTGTTGATCTTAAAAATTTGCTTGGTTAGGGAAAGTGAGAAGGTGCTATTCAAATATCTACCATCTAGGTTGGTACTGGAGTTTTGAAAGTCTTTTGCTGTATCAGGCATTAACCTGTGTGTTTCTGGATGACAGAGATATCCAGGGGTGGCTGAGGGTATTTGGAACCCTCAGGAGCTTCAGCTAGTTAGGCTGTTTTAAAGGTTGGTGGTTAAATCATACACACCAGCTGGCTGGTACACCCCGGCTGCCGGCCAGCCTGGAGGAGTGCAGTGTACCCCCACGGAACACCTGTCATCAAGGACTCTTGCCACTTGCTCCCTCTATCTCCTTTCTTCCTTTTTTCTGTTCTCAATTCTCTTCTCTTTCCGTTTCTTTTCTTCCCTCTGCCCTGCAGTGGCCATCAGGTTAGCTCAGCAGTGTGTTTCACGTGGCACTTATAGTTACTATTCATCAAATTTAAAAACCTTATTTGGCACTACTGGTGGTGTGTGTGTGTGTGTGTGTTCTAGTCACACTGACTCTTTTTGACCCCACGGACTATAGCCCAGTCTCCTCTGTCCATGGGATTCTCCAGGCAAGAATACTGGGGTGGGTTACCATTTCTTACTCTGGGGATCTTCCTGATCCAAGGATCAAACCCTCATCTCTTGCATCTCCTGCATTGGCAGGCCTGTTTGTTGTTGTTGTTGTTGTTGTTTTTAACCACTGTGCCACCCAGGAAGCCCCACTGGTGGTACTCAAGGCAAAGGAAAAAGTGCAAGTGCTCAGATAAATAGACTTCGGAAACCCGAATAACTGTGTATCACTGTAAGAACTACCACTATATTGATGGCGGCCAGAATAACAGGGGAGCCCACAGCCCTGCCCAGGGTAGCCCCGCTTGTTTCCTTGGGAGATCTCCATGCTTGAGATTGTGTGTCCCCTCCACTGAAACTGACCAGGAGGGCCAAGGGATGAGCAAAGGTAAAAGCACTGAGTGTTTCTATGCTCTGAATCTGATTAGTGCTCAAGTGCAACTGTACCGGCCTCGTTACCCCTCCTTGTGTGTGCTGTGCATGCTAAATCACTTCAGTCATCCCTCACGATTTTGTGGGACCCTATGGACTGTAGCCTGCCAGGCTTCTCTGTCCATGGGATTCTCCAGGCAACAATACTGGAGTGGGTTGCCATGCCTTCCTCCAGGGAATGTTCCTGACCCAGGGATTGAACATGTCTCTGTGTCTCCTACACGGGCAGACAGATTCTTTACTGTTAGTACCACCTGGGAAGCCCAGTTACTTGCCTTATCTGTTAATAAATAACTCATTGCTTGGTGACAATGTTCATCTTTTTCTTTGCCAGTGTTTAGTATGTTAATTTGCTGCTGCTAAGTTGCTTCAGTCGTGTCCAACTCTGTGCCACCCCATAGACAGCAGCCCACCAGGCTTCCCTGTCCCTGGGATTCTCCAGGCAAGAACACTGGAGTGGGTTGCCATTTCCTTCTCCAATGCATGAAAGGGGAAAGGGAAAGTGAAGTTGCTCAGTCATGTCTGACTCTTCGCAACCCCATGGACTGCAGCCTACCAGGCTCCTCCATCCATGGGCTTTTCCAGGCAAGAGTACTGGAGTAGGATGCCATCACCTTCTCTGAATATGTTAATTTGCTAACCCTCAAAATAAGCCTATATTCACATAGAACTTAGAAATTTAGCCAATGCAAAAGAAAACTAAACGTTTGTCTTAAAATAAAGGATGTCTTTCCTCTATAATGCTGTTTTAGTTGATGTTCAAAGCCATGCAAGTTTGGAGAAAAGTTATCTCAAGTTTTCTTGCTGCAGACAGATTCCTGCTCTTATAAGCCTAATGAGAGAAGGAAAGGGTAGATGTGGCATGAAAAGAAAAAAAACAAAACAAAACAGATTTTTTTCAATCTTGTCACTATATTTTTGTAGCTGGAAACTTTCTTTTTAATCTCACTGTTGAGTTGTACGCGAGCTTGCAGAAAACGCTCTGAACACTCTGTGATCTATGAGAAAGTGAGATGTATTCTAAAGACAGTAGTGCTTTTTTTGGTTTTGAAAAATGCAAGCATTTACAAAATTGTTTTTCATCAGGGAGAATTCAGAGCAGATGATCTGTTGCTAGAGACTCAGGGTTTAGGACAAGCTCCACTACTTACTGTGACCCTAAGGAGGGTTCTTAGCTTCTCAAGCCTCCGATTTTCTCATCTGTTAATGAAGATAAGAAATCAATTTTGTCTCATGGGATTGTTGTGAGGATTCAATGAAAAGGTGTAAAATATACTATTAAAGTTCCTGGTGGATTCTGAAGACTCAGATCACTAGCAGCAATTTAATTACATTTATTAAAGGAGAAATGAAGGTAATGTTCAAATAAAGACCTCATTAAAAAAATAGATGAGTAATAGATGGCAGCCATCAGCAGTCACCTCAGGTATCAAGCAGTACTAATAAGAACGTCATCCAATTGTTGAGTCTTTCCTGGTGGCTCAGATGGTAAAGCGTCTGCCTGCAATGCGGGAAACCTGAGTTTGATCCCCGGGTTGGGAAGATCTCCTGGAGAAGAAAACGGCACCCACTCCAGTATTCTTGCCTGGAAAATCCCACGGATGGAGGAGCCTGGTAGGCTATAGTCCATGGGGTCACAAAGAGTCGGACACGACTGAGTGACTTCACTTTCACTTTCCAATTGTTGCAGACTTTAAATCACTTTTTATTTTGTTTCAATGCAACATGCAAGATATTCATTATCACAATTTTAACTTGGTTCTCTTTGAGATGCAGTTATCATCCTGCATCCAAGTATTGCTGTCATCATAGGTGTGAGTTTTACCATTTGTTCATTACAGAGTCCTCCTTTCTTGGTGTTGGCTTTTCTTGAATTTGGGGAGATTCTTTGTATGCAGGTTGGTAGTGGAGATTTAGTTAGACTGCTGTTTCTGTTTGTGCAGTGGCCCTGGGGAAAGACAGAGTTCAGTGGAGCGAGGGAGTAGCTGAGAGCTGGGGGACAGGGCCTTGATGGCTTGTCTTCACCAGGACACCCCTTTCCTCCTGAGTATTGCACCTCTGGAGCTCTGCTCAGCTTCTTCCACCCACGCACTCCGTCACTGTTCCCATGATTTCTGGTCATACTTATACCACTTCATTCCCTCCAGGTACTCCCCCAAAGACCCTTCTTGCCCCCAGCAATCTCTGTCTTTTGAGCGTAGAGCTCTCTGACTCTTTCATAGCCCTCTCTCTTGTCCATTTGAGCTTCTGTTTCTTCTTTAAATAGATCTCTTCTTCAAATCTGTTTTTAGGGATTCTTCATGGCTTTTAGGGATTCCTCATGGCTGGTCCGTTATGGATTTACTTTCTTGCTTTACAGTATGTTTACAGTTTCTTTGTTTTCATTAATAATCTTTTCTACCATTTCTAGAGGGCTTCCCTGGTGGCTCAGAGGTTAAAAGCGTCTGCCTGCAGTGCGGGAGACCTGGGTTCGATCCCCGGGTTGGGAAGATCCTCTGGAGAAGGAAATGGCAACCCACTCCAGTACTCTTGCCTAGAAAATTCCATGGACTGGGGAGCATGGTGGGCTTCAGTCCATGGGGTCGCAAAGAGTCGGACACGACTGAGCGACTTTACCTTACCATTTCTAGAGATTTGAGGTAAGCAGAGTTGCTAGGGTGAGTAATCCACCAGCCATTTGACTAGGAACGTTTAATCGTATATCTAAAGGGGGAAAACGTTAGTAAGCCGTTTAACTGTCGTAAAGCATCAAGATCAGGAAAAGTGCTTAAGGGGCTGTCTTAAAAGAATCATCTAAAGTTTGAATTTACTCAGTGTAGAAAACAGTGAAAAATTCAACCATCCTTGTGTGTTGATAGTATATGTGTGTCAGTGTAGAGCTTGCACCTGCTAATAATAAATGACAACCATCTTAAAGGAGATAATTGTTTATGTGGGCTTTTTGCTTCTTGAATTATGTTACAAGAAAACAATGTTTACATATAACGAGTACTCTTCCCTATTTATAAGGACTTATAAGATCTAAAGAAAGAGCTTTGAAAAATGTATCTGAGCATCTTAAAAGGACACATAATTCATTATTTGGCACTGTAAAAATTACATAGTCTCAAAAATGGATTTTTACTTGGATTCCAGACTTAAGGTATAAATGCTAACAGTATATAATCTGGAATCAAGGTTAAATTAAAGCTGGGTCAAAACTGTTTTTACTTGAAGTGCTTTCCATTTACTTGAGGGGGAAATCATATAAATTAAAGTCAAAAGATGCCCATGGGATAAAAATTAATTACTTTGATAAGTAAAATCGACACAATTTCTGTAAGATTTTACAGGTATATAGATCAGAATAAGTTGCGCATCATCTCTCACTTTTATTTTGGTGGGGAATTTTAAAAAATGTTTATTGGAGTATATAGTTGATTTACAATGTTTTGTTAGTATCAGATATACAGCAAAATGAATCAGCTATATATACATGTACATATATTAGATTCTTTTCCCGTATAGGGCATTACAGAGTATTGAGTAGAATTCCCTGTGCTACACATTAGATCTTTTCTAGTTATCTATTTTATATATAGTAGTTTGCAAATGTTAATTCCAGTCTCCCAGTTTATCCCTGCTTGCCTTTCCCCCCAATCTCTCACTTTTAAATGAACATTGATTCAAAACATATATTCACCAGGTGTCTCTCTATAGCACTTACTATTAAACAAATTTAGGGGTGCAGGATGAACTGTCTAAAGATACACCCATTTACTAAAGAGTTGTGTTTTTTTCCTAAGTCACAGCGGTGGACTGATGGGAGTTACTTCAGCATCCTGATTCAACAAAGAATATTTAAGTAAAAGCCCAGTTTGCAATAGCAGTAGCATATTTGTTAATATTCTCTGCAAATATGAAAAGTCTTTTCACAGTCTTCAAATGGACTAATCATCCAATGGAAAAACTTGTTTGAAAATTTCCTTGGCATTTTTTGTGTTCTGTGATGAACAGAAAAAAGAGAGAGCTGAACTAACTATACTATCTAATAGTTTATTTTCATATTCAAATTCACCAAAATAACCCATTTAACTTTTGTTTTCAAGTTTTTACCTTTTGGTAATTTAAAATAATTCAAACAGGTAACTACACTACTGATTTAATTAAGATAAGTATACCTCCCTGTAGAAGAAAGCTCAACAAACTTTCTTTTGGTTAAAATGCTTGAATTGTTTATTATTTTAACTTATTGTTATTTCTTTTTCACATACAACATTGCAAAATGTTTTAGACTTCATTGACCAATTTGTTAAATTGCAATTTACCTAAAACTTTGACAGCTATCTGCTTTAGATAGTTTTAATCACATTTTTTCATATGGTCACAAAATTAGCCTAGCAAATCTGTTTATAATATATTACTATGCTTTCTCTAATAATTGAAAATTAAGTTTTTTTCTAAGTTGCTAAGAGGCAGACTGGGTCTTCCATTAGAAGTAAATTTTCATCTTCTCAGAATAGCTCACCTGACAACTGTTACAAAATTTCCTTTTTACCTGTCACTTCTTAAGGTGTGGCCTATTGGCCATTTACATCAGAACAGGTGTAGGCACTTTACAAAACTCAAAATCACTGCTGCCTCACAGTTCTACCACCACCAGAGCCACTTTTCTGAATCAGAACTTCTGGCTTTGAGGCCAAGTTATCTCCCTTTTTAATGACTGCCCAGGAAATGCTTATGTACATTGACAATAGAGAAAACTTAAATCATTTTGTTTTGTTTCTTCTTTTTTCTTTTTTTTTTAAAAATCTGCCCTTTTTTACCTGGCAAAGGCCTTTTTTGGTGTATTAAAGTAAACAATGACTTGTTTTGAGCAATGTCAAAAACTCATTTTCCTTAGGTAAGTCCCAGAGAGAGTAAGAATGGAAAGGTGGAGATATCAAAGAAAAGGACAACTGGTAAACCAGGCAGTTGGCCTGAACCATCATTGCACACAGCTTTGTCATAGACGTTGGGCTGGCCTGAAGTCTTCTAGAGCTGGCATTTGTCAGTCAGCTTGTATAGAATCAAAGAAAACTTCTGGACAACATTTATTCTCCCATCATGCTAGGGATTTCAGCCAATCTTCCTAAAAGAGTCAAGTGTTCTTACTGCTACTGCTAAGCCACTTCAGTCATGTTCGATTCTGTGTGACCCCATAGATGGCAGCCCACCTGGCTCCGCCATCCCTGGGATTCTCCAGGCAAATGCTCTTAGGATAGGCCCAAACAGGTAAATGCATAGACTATGTTTGATTTTGGTTGTGGCAAAAGACATCTTCAATATAACAACTTTTCTTCATGGACCAGAGTTTGAGAGTACCTAAAAGGAGAAACAGTTGCAAAGAGGAGACACAGGGACCTTTGAAGACGAATGCTGTCAACTCAGTTTTGCTTAGAACTAGGCCTGCTCACACTTGTTTCCTTTTGCCTAAGAAGACAATTCTGTCCTGAATAACTTTTGAGGATAATGACATTTTCCTGAAGCATCTAAAAAATTAATAACAACTACAAACAGAAAAGAAACAATAGCACAAAATACGTCAAACCAAGGTGTCAACTACTCTAGAGAAATGCTGTGAAGAAAGTCTTCTCTTACTCATTCTTCTGCCTCCAGCTGGGTACTTTATTTTACTAAATATTTCACATCACCCACATGCTACATACTCTGACCTTCAAAGATCTTAAATTATGGCTCTTTGTTTTCACCCTGGTTTAGATCTGTGATGAAAAGTTAGTGAGGGATATGATGGTGCTCAAATAAGCTTCCTTTTCCCACATTGTTCCTGCATAGGTCACACTAACCTAGTTAAAATGATGTATATAACCCAAGTCCCTTTGAAAGCCTTCTGTTTAATTAAAACTTGTTTTAAACAGAGCTAGACCTCAGGCCTAAATAAAAGCATCTATTTTTATTGCTTAGACGCACCTGCACAGTGCCTCTGGGAGCTTCCACAAATTTTAGTGAAACCAAATGGCAGTGGTAGATAATATTTAACCACACACATACACCTCACACATTAATAACATCTGTACAGGCCACCTGTTCTCCCTTCACACTAGCACTGTTTAATGGACAATAAGAAGGTAAGTGAGAAGGACCTATTATATAGCACAGGAACTATACTCAGTATTTTATAACTTCCTATAAGGAAAAGAGGGCTTCCCAGGTGGCACTAGTGGTAAAGAACACTCCTGCCAATGCAAGAGAAGTAAGAGATGCAAGTTCAATCCCTGGTCCTGGAAGATCCCCTGGAGGAGGGCACAGTAACTGACTCCAGTATTCCTGCCTGGAGAATCCCATGGATAGAGGAGCCTGGTGGGCTACAGAACATAGAGTCACAGGGTATGACACAACTAAAGCAAATTAGCATGCATGCATTCATAAGGGAAAAGAATCTGAAAAAGATATATATATATATATATATATATATATGACTGAATTGCTGTGCTGAACTCCTAAAACTAAAGCATTATAAATCTTCAACCTTTTAAAAAAGGAGAAAAAAAAAATGGTTTAAATGGTAAAGTTTATGTTATATGCACTTTACCACAATAAATAAAAGTTCAAGTTTTAAAAAAATAAAATTAAAAAAAAAAGATTTCTGACACATGCTCCTAAGTGTGTAAAACAGCTAGTAGCTAAACATTAAGTTTTTTGGCTACTCCTTTTAAAAGGCAAAAATTCAAAGAAACATTTTTAATGAGTGAATGATGCTGTAAAATATTTTGACCAAAAAAAAGAAAAAAGAAAAGAAGATAAGTGAGGTTGCAATGGAGAGAAAGGAATAAGAGCAGTAAAAGAGGGGACCACGGAGGTAGGCAGGGGTCCAACTTTATATTTATAGACCATGTAAAGGACTTAAGACTTTTGCCTAAATATGAGTGTGACCTGGCTAGATTTGATGTTTGGGAAGGGTGGTTTTAGAAGCACTATAAAGAAATAAGAGATCGCTGCAGGAATCCAGGCAGGAGCTTGGACCAAAGAGGTGGCAGTAGAGGTGGAAAAGGAGAGTAGATCGGAGAGAAACATCGACTAGAAAGTGATGGGTTAGCTGTGTGAGAAGACCATGATCTTTCTCTTGAACACGTCCAATCAGGAGAGGCCTTGAGCCCGCACAAAGGCAGACAGTTACAAGGGCCTGGTGCTCAGCGCAGCTTCAGTTCTCTCTCTACGTTGCCGATAGTTCAGTATGACTCCTGGGGCCCAGGGCTTTTCTGAGTGTTGCATTTCTGCTTGTCTGACACGCTGTTATCTGGATCTGTGCTGTCCAAGAGAGTGGCCATTAGCCACAGGGAGCAATTTAACTTTAAATTAACAGTGGCAGTAGAGGTGGAAAAGGAGAGTGGATCGGAGAGAAACATTGACTAGAAAGTGATGGGTTAGCTGTTGAGAAGACCATGATCTTTCTCTTGAACACGTCCAATCAGGAGAGGCCTTGAGCCCGCACAAAGGCAGACAGTTACAAGGGCCTGGTGCTCAGGGCAGCTTCAGTTCTCTCTCTACGTTGCCGATAGTTCAGTATGACTCCTGGGGCCCAGGGCTTTTCTGAGTGTTGCATTTCTGCTTGTCTGACACGCTGTTATCTGGATCTGTGCTGTCCAAGAGAGTGGCCATTAGCCACAGGGAGCAATTTAACTTTAAATTAACCAAATAAACCTAAAATGTAGTTATTTAGTTGCAATCATCACATTTTAAATGTTCAGTAGCCATCTATGGCTAGTGACTATAGTATAAGTCAACACAGATTTTAAATTTTTCATCATCCCAGAACATTCTACCGAACATGCTGATCTAATGGTGCCTCAGTTACATCTCCAAAACTGAATTAATATCACCAACAATATCACGCCAATTACATGTTACGTGGTGCTAGTTATTTCTGTACCTGGACTCTTGTGTACTGTGACTTCTGTGAAAGCAAGTACCATACCCTACTCATCCTCAAGTCCCCTCACACTCAGCCAAAGGCCTCTGTACTATGTGCCTGGTAAACACTGCTTGAATGAATGAGTAACTGAGCAAGATAATATCTAAAATTCTGTTCCCAAAATATGTAGGAAAGAATCACTTATGTAATCTCTTATACTGGTGAGATAACTACTGAAATTTGGAAGCAGAGAATAATATAACCTGGTTTATAAGACAGCTTCAGTAAGAGGGTTTATTACTCATAATTAGAACATAATCAGAGGAAAGGCAGGAGTGGTAGAAAGGAGACGGTGTCCTCCCGAGCTGCCTTCTGTCTCTACTACACTCAGCTTTAATGAGACCAGCGTTCAGTGGGTAGCACCTACCACCAGGTACCACTTCATGGAGACAGTTACAGGAATAACATCTGTTGCTATAGCATCTGTGTTTCTATCCCTCAAGGGCCAGAATACCTGGCCAGATAACCATGATGTTGTTGAGCTTCTGGCTACGTAGTCTTTCTGGAACTGGTCACTATAGGAAATTTCCCAAGTCTTAGTCAACACCCAACCTGTATTTGTTCATCAGTGTTTCTACAAGGGATTGCCTTGTCACACAGAAGGATGGGAGGGTCAGAATAGAAATTAAGCATCAGTGGAGGGCCCAGGAAGGGTGATGAGGCACATGGAACAGGACAGAAGAGGCAAAACTTGAGTAGAAGCGTACTCCTCCTCCTTTATCCCAGTAGCATGTAAAGTCAAACATGATTTTTCTGTTTAAGCACAAAGAGGAAGGAAATTGTAGGTGAGGGATAATTATTTTGGACATGGTGAATCACTGGGGAATGGGGCATCCCTGATGGCTCAGCAGTAAAGAATCTACTTGCCAATGTAGGAGATAAGGATTCAATCCCTGGATCTGGAAGATCCCCTGGAGTAGGAAATGGCAACCCACTCCAGTATTATTGCCTGGAGAATCCCATGGACAGAGGAGACTGGCGGCCTATAGTCCATAGGGTCGCAGAAGAGTCAGAAAGGACTTAGCAACTAGACAATAACAATAGTTGTGGACAGCCACAAATAGTTCTTTAGTACCAAGCATGTGCTAGGTGCTGTGTGAACCCTAGGGACCTGCCATAGAAGTAATAAATGCTGCACTGTTCTCCTAACACTAGTCTTGTGCTAAAAGCCATGGACAAGTCAGTGGGCACATATACTGTCCCTGATAAATGCTAAGGAGAGGAGAGCACAGGCTACTGGGTACTGTGAGTCGTAACATTCTTGGGATGTAAAGGCGGAGGAACTGACACCTAAGCAGACACCCCCACCTCTCTCAGAAAAGAGTGTCAATCAGGTCAGCGAGGGAAGAGGCTGCTGCTGCTGCTGCTAAGTCGCTTCAGTTGTGCCCGACTCTGTGCAACCCCAGAGACGGCAGCCCACCAGGCTCCCTCGTCCCTGAGATTCTCCAGGCAAGAACACTGGAGTGGGTTGCCATTTCCTTCTCCAATGCATGAAAGTGAAGAGGAAAGGGAAGTCGCTCAGTCAAATCTGAATCCTAGCGACCCCATGGACTGCAGCCCACCAGGCTCCTCCGTCCATGGGATTTGCCAGGCAAGAGTACTGGAGAGGGAAGAGGCAAGAGGCTGAAAACAAGGGCTGGTGGAGAGGGAGATGAGCATGTATAGATATCTGGAGAGAAATGAGAGCTGACAGGGGCCCCACGGTGGACTTTTCCGTAACTCAAAGAGTATCTGTGGGAGCAGTGACGAGGTGTGGAAAATACAAAAAAGTACTGAAAAGATTAAATCCTACACACTGTTCTTGGTTCCCTAGAAATGGAAATGATCTCATCTCTTTATTTTCTCTTTTTCTACTCTACCCTATGTCTCTTGCTCCCCTACAGGAATCTGCCACTCAGCCGGTGCGTAGCAGTTAGACACATGCTTTCTGGAGCCAGGCTCTGTGGGTGTGAGTCCCAGCTCTGCCCACCAGTAACTGTCAGATGTTGGACAAGTTATAATAATCTGCATGTTTCCTCATCTACAAATGAGAACAATAAGGCTACCTACCTCTAAGTTTTTGAGGAATTATAGGAATATTTCCAAAAGCAGAGGTTTGAGAATATAGATGCCTGGCCCATAGGAAGTACCCTACAAATGTTATTTGCTATCAGCCTGGGCTAAAAGGACTCTTGTTAGAGAGCATGGAAATAAGTGTTTAACCTACACTCCCAAGGGAAACAACTTACAACCTTCTCTGGGAACCAATTCACTAGGAGTCAGAACTAGGAAGACTTTTTTTAAGATTTAGGCAAATTTTCTGTGTGTTCTACAAGATAATATTTTTCTTAGAGATTTCTTTAGATTTTGAGAAAATTATCAGCTACCTTTTAGAAAACTATTACAATATGGTAAAAGATTTTAAGGAAAAAACAATCTGTCCTATCACATCCAACAGTAAATTCCCAAGTGGTATTTCTTTAAAGATTAAAAATAATTATCAGAAACATAATGACAGGACTTGTGTATTTTATTTATCTTGGTGTATTAAAATAAAAATGGGCTTCCCAGGTGGCACTAGTGGTAAAGAACCCCCCTGCCATTGCAGGAGATATAAGAGACATGGGTTCGATTCCTAGGTCTGGAAGATCCCCTGGAGGAAGGCATGACAACCCACTCCAGTATTCTTGCCTGGAGAATCCTATGAACAGAGGAGCCTGATGGGGTGCAGTCCACAGGGTGGCAAAGAGTTGGACACAACTGAAGCAGCTTAGCATGCACACATGTCGTAAAAAAAAACCCAAGTATTGCTCATGTTCCTTTATTTTATTTGGATATTCTACCAGTATTTTTTCCCTTTTCTCCTGATATTATATTATAATCCATTCCAATTTTTCCCATTTTGCAATGAAGATACTTAGGTTCAGAAACTAAGTTCAGTTCAGTTGCTCAGTTGTGTCTGACTCTTTGTGATCCCCTGGACTGGAGCATGCAAGGCCTCCCTGTCCATCACCAACTCCTGGAATTTACTCCAATTCATGTGCATTGAGTCGGTGATGCCATCCAACCATCTCATCCCCTGTCATCCCCTTCTTCTCCTGTCCTCAATCTTTCCCAGCATCAGAGTCTTTTCAAATGAATCAGTTCTTCACATCAGGTGGCCAAAGTACTGGAGTTTCAGCTTCAACATCAGTCCTTCCAATGGACACCCAGGACTGATCTCCTTTAGGATGGACTGGTTGAATCTCCTTGCAGTCCAAGGGACTCTCAAGAGTCTTCTCCAACACCACAGTTCAAAAACATCAATTCTTCACCGCTCAGCCTTCTTCACAGTCCAACTCTCATATCAATACATGACTACTGGAAAAACCATAGCCCTGACTAGACAGATCTTTGTTGACAAAGTAATGTCTCTGCTTTTTAATATGCTGTCTAAGTTGGTCATAACTTTCCTTCCAAGGAGCATGCGTCTTTTAATTTCATGATTTCAATCACCATCTGCCATGATTTTGGAGCCCAAAAAAATAAAGTCTGACACTGTTTCCACTGTTTCCCCATCTATTTGCCATAAGTGATAGGTCAGGATGCCATAATCTTAGTTTTCTGAATGTTGAGTTTTAAGCTAACTTTTTCACTCTCCTCTTTTACTTTCATCAAGAGGCTCTTTAGTTTTTCTTCACTTTCTGCCATAAGGATGGTGTCATCTGCCTATCTGAGGTTATTGATATATCTCCCAGCAATCTTGATTTCAGCTTGTGTTTCTTCCAGCCCAGCATTTCTCATGATGTACTCTGCATAGAAGTTAAATAAGCAGGGTGACAATATACAGCCTTGACATACTCCTTTCCCGATTTGGAACCAGTCTGTTGTTCCATGCCCAGTTGTAACTGTTGCTTCCTGACCTGCATATAGGTTTCTCAAGAGGCAGGTCAGGTGATCTGGTATTCCCAACTCTTTCAGAATTTTCCACAGTTTATTGTGATCCGCACAGTCAAAGGCTTTGGCATAGTCAATAAAGCAGAAACAAGTAATTTACTCAAAATTATGTAACTAGTAAGAAGAGATGTGGCCAAAATTGAACCCTGAGCCTTTTGACTACAGAATCTTATTTTGCATTCTGATATTTGAGCCTTAAAAAAAAATGTATTTCCATTCAGTGCTTGGAACACTGAGATATACTGAAAGGTTAATGTTTTCTCAGAATTACCCATTTACTGAGAGTTCTGCAGGATTTGATAAATATTATGGGGAAAAGCAATTCAAGTGTGCTTGGGAAATATTGCAAGGAAAGGCAATTTTATAATGTCAGATCTTTAATATACTACTGAGCACTATGAATATCAAGCAGAGAATATAGTTTGCAGCAATTTCCAAATCATATTTGACCACAGACCTCTTTTTCCCCCCCTCCCTCTCTCAAAATAGCTCAGTAGGACCAATGTTCCCAGGAACTAGCTTTGAAGGAAATGCTGCATGAGATAAATGCAGAGTAAAACCATTTTTACAATTTAAATTCACTGGTGAAAAATATTTTGTTTGCTAAGTTCTTTTACTATACAGAGCAGAAACTTCATAAAAAGGAATTTGAAGTACTGTTCTAACTCTTAATTTGCTTGAGATGGGGAAGCTGAGTGAGAACGGCTTTGCAAAAATATGTCCCCAGTAAAGTAGGAAGTGGGTATTCTTGCAGCTTCTAACAGCTGCAGCAACTTTGTTGTTCAGAGCCAGCTCTGTAAGACACCTTCTCTCAGAGAGCACACACATGTGCACACACAACCTCAAGGACAAGAGAGGTGAGGAAGGACATTGGTGATTTTGTTGGCACTCTTTTCAATATAAAATTTGAAGCTCAAAGGCTGGAGGTAAAGTAATGCTAAAGGTTAAAAACTTACTGGAAAAAAAGTAGTTTTGCATGTTAAATGGTTCCCTGATTCTATGATGCCCACCAGTTTCAGTACCATAAATAAAAGTGACTGATCAACCTGCAGTTAATAAAAATTGGGTTTAATGTCAAGAGTTCCCTTCAACTCTGTCAATTTCAGTTGATCTTGGACAAGTAATTTCTTTGACCACCTTCTCATTTGCAAAAGGAGAGGGTCAAAGTGGATCACCCCTGAGGTGCCTTGCAGCTCTGAAAATCTGTGAAATTAAAGGAACAGGTGGGTCTCAGATCTCAGGACTGGTTGTTAATTTCTCAAGGAAAATAGAGACCTGTCTGCATAGCAGGGGCATGGCAGTAAGAAGGCAGCAACAGAAACAATAAACTTCAGAGGTTAGCCACAGCACTCAGGAAACCAGATAGGTGTCTAGGCTCCAGCCTGCAGGCTGCTGTGTCATGTTACTAAATTCAGGATGGGCCTGAAATAGTAAGTGTAGGCCATGAATGGCTGGAAATAATGACAGCTGTCACAAAGTGATCTTCTAGGGTTGCCAGGGCCAGAGCTCCTGAGCCAGAGTCCACATTTTTTAAAGTCACAAATACTACATAAGAGAAGGATTACAACCTTCCTCCCATGGGTGCATAATGCCTCATTAAAATTGTAACTTCTCAGTCTCTGGAAATTAGGCTGACTTCTTACCTTCCTGTTTTTGTCCTGTCTCTCAAGGTGAAACTCGTCGTGGTTTTACTGGTACACTTTTCACTGCCTACACCATCTCAATTAAAGTAGACTTGGGAAGGCAAACCAAATGACTAGCACGTGAAATGACTTGAATCTGAAAATCAGGAAGTTGTGTCACTATTTCTATTTTATTTTTAACTCGAGCAAAAAGCCTCGCTTCTGAAGAACTCTCAAGTTTCCAACCTTCTTTTCCTACCATTTATGACTATTTGGAGAGATAAGAGGGGTTTATCTTTTCAAGAATTGGCACTTTCATAGTAAAGCCACTCCTAATCATTGATGCCAAATGAAGACTAATCATATGATCACCCAGAGTGGGGAGTTATTATATATTTAGTTGTTTGAAAATATAGAATTGCTTTTGCTGATTACGGGAGCAGAGCAGTGTCAGTGTGCCTTTATAATTATATCGTCCTTGGGTGGATATAGAAGTGACTTGGGATTTTGTGAATGAAAGAGGACAAGCATGAGGGGGCCACTTTGGGGCAGAGATGCTACATTGCTGTATTTAGATGGGACTGCTCTGTGCTCTGCACCAGTCTCTGGAGACCCCTGGATCTCATGTATAAAATGAAGTCTTCATAATTTTGGAATGCCACCAGCAGCCTGAGACACACTATTCCTCCTCAAGTAGAACAGTCTTGCCTAGGGCAAGAATTTTAGCCTCTTTGATCTCTAGCCACTGAAAAGCGAGTAGCATTCACTAGCCACTGGAACAGCCAAAATCAACACCTCCTCTCCCACCCCCATCCTCAATTGCAAATGCTTCCTTTGAAGCTGATATTGCCCAACCACCTCCATTTAGACCCTTGAGCAGATGCACATGGATATTCTCTTCTACCTAGCATCCTATCAGGATGGTCAAGCAGAGCACTTTGCAGTCTGAGTCTTCAGTTTAAAATCTTCTGGAAATGTCTATGTAGTAGGAAATCTGCACATAAAAGACACACCAATAGTTGAACTCATTATGAAATTATAGAGTGGCAATTCCACATATTATACTATCGCAGCAACTTCGTCCTACTTCTTTTGTCTCCAGAAGGCAGGGGTTTTGCTCAATGAGATCAAAAGAAGTCCCTCACTATTTCCCACCATCACATACCCATGCTCCAGCCCATGTGAGACATTGTCACCTCAGAACCATTTCAACGCAATCAAACCCAGCTCTCTGCTTATATCAGCGACATCGATCAACTGAGGTCTTCTCCAAACCCCATCAAATAGATTGCTGTTGACGCATGACCTTCCCTCCACCAACCGAGTCCCTTCTTTGACAGTTTCTTGGATTATACACAAAGAAGACTCAACACTCAACATAGAGTTTTACCAGGTCAATTTCCACTCTGCTCTATCTTCCATTCCTGAGCTCCTCCTTCCTTCCTCCAACTCAGAGATCTAGCTATGAATAATTCCCTTCTTTCCCGGAAGTTATTTATCAGCCTTGCTCATACCCAGAATCATCTCTGCACGCACATGCACACACATACATGTGAGTGAGCAACCATATACTCATGACTTTGGGGAACGATAACAGTCCTCCCTTTCACAAAAAACAACTGGGAGACTGTTTCTTTATTGAGGAATAGTTCTGCCTGATGTGTTTACCTATAAGTCTGTTAGTTATTGACTTTCTATTTTGTCTAGTCTCTCCTTAGCTGCTTCTTTCATTCGGACAGTAACATGTATATTTTTGGTTATTTCAATGTTGAGATAGTGAAAAAACTTTCAAAAGGAAGATGCTAAAATTTTATCACTTTAGGGTTTAGAAACAAATTACATATATAGAGAGAGACATTTTGTTTCCAGGGATGGTAGAAAGAACATGAGACTTGACTAAGGAAAAAAAGATTCTTTTATCAGGACCTCATGATTTTAAGATAAGAAATTAAGATTTTCTTAATTTCTTATCTTTGATCAAAATTGAAGACTTTTAAAGAGATATTCCATGCTTTGTCATCCACAAGGCTGACAAGAATAAGTGATTCTCTTATTCTCTGTTTCAAAGTTCTATGCAGAAGCAGGAAGACAGCTTCATATGAATCAATAGATTTTCTATGCCAAATTATGTGAAAGGCACAAAAATAGTAAACTCAGAAGAACTTTCAGTCCTACAATTTTATGGCTATCTTGAGAAATAGACATAATAGCCTAATTCTCAGGCTTTTTGCTCCAGAAAGGTATAGGATAGGTAGTCAAAATAAATTCTATCTCCTTTGTGAATCTACCTTTGCCTGGTTCTGTTTCCTTTATGGAGAGATGACTGGTAGTCAGTATTCTATAAACTTTCATTAAAGATTGCTCCCAATCACTTTGCCTTCCTTTCTCCAATCTTTTCAGTCTGCCATCTCCTAAAGTTATCTGCTGATCTTCGCCTTTGTGACTATCACCCTTCACCCCTACTTCTCATTTCCCCATCCATCCAATTATAAAAGGGGTAATGTGGTGTCATCAGTTCACTTCAGTTCAGTCACTCAGTCGTGTCCGACTCTTTGTGACCCCGTGGATCGCAGCACGCCAGGCCTCCCTGTCCATCACCATCTCCCAGAGTTCACTCAGATTCACATCTATCAAGTTGGTGATGCCATCCAGCCATTTCATCCTTGGTCGTCCCCTTCTCCTCCTGCCCCCAATCCCTCCCAGCATCAGGGTCTTTTCCAATGAGTCAACTCTTCGCATGAGGTGGCCAAAGTACTGGAGCTTCAGATTTAGCATCATTCCTTCCAAAGAAATCCCAGGGCTGATCTCCTTCAGAATGGACTGGTTGGATCTCCTTGCAGTCCAAGGGATCCTTAAGAGTCTTCTCCAACACCACAGTTCAAAAGCATCAGTTCTTTGGTGTTCAGCCTTCTTCACAGTCCAACTCTCACATCCATACACGACCACAGGAAAAACCATAGCCTTGACTAGACGGACCTTAGTTGGCAAAAGTAATGTCTCTGTTTTTGAATATACTATCTAGGTTAGTCATAACTTTTCTTCCAAGGAGTATGCGTCTTTTAAGGTGTCATAATTTTTTTTCAGTTTTTTTTTTCTGTAATTGAAGTATGGTTGATTTACATGTCGTTAGTTTCAGGTATACAGCACAGTGATTCATATATGTGTATATATACTTTTTCAGATTCTTTTCTCTTATAGGCTACTTCAAAATTTTGGGTATTGTTCCCCGCGCTAGACAGTAGGTCGTGGTTAGTTGCCGTTGTTCAGTCGCTAAGTCGTGTCCAACTCTTTGAACCCCCGTGGACTACAGCACACCAGGCTTCCCTGTCCTTTCATTTCTCCTGAAATTTACTCAAACTCATCTCCATTGAGTTAGCGATACTATCTAACCATCTCATCCTCTGTCATCCCCTTCTCCTCCTGCCCTCAATCTTTTCCAGCATCAGGGTCTTTTCAAATGAGTTGGCTCTTCACATCAGATGGCCAAAGTATTGGAGCTTCAGCTTCAGTATCAGTCCTTGCAACAAATATTCAGGACTGATTTCCTTTAGGATAGACTGGCTGGATCTCCTTGATGTCCAAGGGACTCTCACGAGTCTTCTCCATCACCACAGTTTGAAAGCATGAATTCTTTGTGGTTTAGCCTTCTTTATGAACCAACTCACATCCATAAATGACTACTGGAAAAACCACAGCTTTGACTATATGAACCTCTGTCAGCAAAGTGATATCTCTGCTTTTTAATTTGCTATCAAGGTTTGTCATAGCTTTCTTTCCAAGGAGCAAGCATCTTTTAATTCCATGCCTGTAGTCACCATCCACAGTGATTTTGTAGTTACCTATTTTGCATTTAGGGGCTTCCCTGGTGGCTCAGACGGTAAAGCGTCTGCCTGCAATGCAGGAGACCCATGTTCGATTCTTGGGTCGGGAAGGTCTGGTGTGTATATGTTAAGCCCAACCTCCTAATTCAGTGTGGTATCATCTTAATGAGATTTTCCCTGTTTTATAATCACCAGGTTCTCTTCTTACAGCTATGGTCGGATTCTGTAAGGTTTGGTTCCTACAGAAAGGACAAGAAATAACCAGAAGGAACTGAAAATAAAGTACAAATTGAAAGCATCAGCTAGTAGCCAATATGAGGGTAAAAACAAAAGAAGCAAGTTGTGCTTTAAGAAAGAGAATTTGTGATAATAGCACACTCCAGGCAACAGGTTGCACACCTTGGTAGCACAATGACTACTTACGTTACCAGTCTCTTCACAGCCTTCTATGTTACCCTGTTGCCCTTCGAATCAAACCAGGTCCCCACCATTTAGTCTGCACCAGTGATTCTCACACTTGACGTGCATCAGAACAACCTGGAAAACTTGTTAAGATGCAGATTTCTGGAACCCAGCCTCAGAATCTCTAAATTCATTAGATCTGGGATGGGGCATGAGAATTTGTATTTCTAACTAGTTCTCAAGTGATGCTGATACTACTGGTGTTGGGTCTACACTTTAAGAAATATTGTTCAATGTTAAGGAGAAGAAAATGGATAAATGCTATCTCTAAGTTATTTTTTAAGATTCTTTAAGCAATCTATGTAAAACATTTCTTCCTATCTTAATCTAAACCTTTTACCACATCAGTAGTACTGACATTCGCTGGCTTGAGTTTCACTGTTTCTTTAAAGGAGATGATAGCAAAACCAGTGTTTCTTAAAGCATGGTCCCTAGTCTACATGCATCAGAATTTCCTGAGATTCTAGGCAAGAATGCAGATCCCTGGGCCCCATCTGAGAGCATCTGAATCAGAATCTCTAAAGATGGGTTACTAGAACCTGTTTATTAAATATGCATCAAGTCACTCTTAAATTCTGAAAACTACTGCTATAGATCCAAGTTCAATAGTCAGCTTTATACTCAATTTTTGAACATGAAAATTCTGACAAGTTAATAACAGCCTAAAAGATGATTTCTTTTTAGAATTAGGGATGATATTTAAGTTGAAACATCTAAAAATATTAACTATTTTAAGTTTCAAAATAGCTATAATAGAGACTTCTCTGGTGGTCCAGTGGCTAAGACTCCACGCTCCCCAGTGCAAGGGGCCTAGGTTTGATCCCTGGTAGATCCCTAGATCCCAACATGCTGCAACTAAAAAAAAGAGATTCTGCATGCCACACTGAGACCCAGCATAGCCGGGTCTTATTAAACTATAGCTATGTGATATAAATATATAGCTATGCAATATAAATATACAGCCATGTGATATAAATATGTAGCTATGCTATATAATTTATTAATGTATCACCTATAATGAAATAAGGGTACCCTGAAAGTTTTTTTGTGATTGCTGTACATACTTTAATTCTTCCCCATCATGTACTAACTTTTTGGTCACTAAGTAATTAACTTGCTTGTACTTTTTCTGTTTAATGATTTCTAGTTAGATATCTCTAACTTATGGGGTTTCTTTAAATGTAATTCTTAGCTTCTATAGTAGCAGAAAGTGAAGAGGAACTAAAAAGCCTCTTGATGAAAGTGAAAGAGGAGAGTGAAAAAGTTGGCTTAAAGCTCAACATTCAGAAAACGAAGATCATGGCATCTGGTCCCATCACCTCATGGGAAATAGATGGGCAAACAGTGTCAGACATTATTTGAGGGAGCTCCAAAATCACTACAGATGGTGACTGCAGCCATGAAATTAAAAGATGCTTACTCCTTGGAAGGAAAGTTATGACCAACCTAGATAGCATATTCAAAAGCAGAAACATTACTTTGCCAACAAAGGTCCGTCTAGTCAAGGCTATGGTTTTTCCAGTAGTCATGTATGGATGTGAGACTTGGACTGTGAAGAAAGCTGAGCGACAAAGAATTGATGCTTTTGAACTGTGGTGTTGGAGAACCCTTGAGAGTCCCTTGGACTGCAAGGAGATTCAACCAGTCCATTCTAAAGGAGATTATCCCTAGGTATTCTTTGAAAGGAATGATGCTAAAGGTGAAACTCCAGTACTTTGGCCACCTCATGCAAAGAGTTGACTCATTGGAAAAGACCCTGATGCTGGGAGGGATTGGGGGCAGGAGGAGAAAGGGACGACAGAGGATAAGATGGCTGGATGGCATCACCGACTCGATGGATGTGAGTTTGAGTGAACTCCAGGAGTTGGTGATGGACACGGAGGCCTGGCATTCTGCAATTCATGGGTCGCAAAGAGTCGGACACGACTGAGCAACTGAACTGAACTGACTGAAAGGAGCAGTTGGCCCTTCAACAAGGGTGTTATCCACAATCTAAGTTAAGTGTGCCCCTTTGAGCAGTCCTACAAAAGACTGCATTAGAAGTTTAGTCAAAATGAACACTATAATACAAGTTGTGGATGTTAAAGTTTACCAAGATAAGTGTAAGTAATACAGTGTTAGCAAAACATATCAGAAGAAATCAGACTGGGGGAGTTTAGATGAGCATAGCTTCTTATATCTCCTAGTTCCTCAAGATAACTTTGGGTTGGTGTCCATTATATGTTGGACATAAAATATTTCATTTGTGAATTCTTGACACATGTGGAAAGAGCAAAATGGGGTTTTACTAAGCCCTTTATCCTTCTCTCCCCAGTTTCATCATGCTAAAATTCCAGTATCACTAACTTTCATGGTTGCAAAATCTGCATTTAACAAATATTATCTGCATCTGGTATCACTGTTTCACATATGACTTCTTACTAGACTACCAGCACTATCTTGCTTCATTGTCCACAAGTTATATAACAATGATTAACTATTACATATATATATATATACAGGCACACTGCAGCCAAGTAACAACGATTACTCAGTCAGTGGACTAGAGGAGCACTTATAGGCAAGGTCAATAACTTGCCCATAATTCCAAGTCTGATTAACTCCAAAGTACATGGTTTTGACTGGAACTCTACATTGGCTGCCTATCTTGGACACTTTTCTCCTTCTCAGCTGATCTTTCTGTATGAATTTTGACCAGACCAATTCTTTTATATATATATATATATATATATATATATATATAATGCTTTTGTTAAAGTCTTAATAAATATGAATGTTGGCAATATTTTTTCCTGAAAACAAAATAAAAAAAAATTGGCTGAAATAATAGTCATAAATTTGTCCTTTCTATTCAAAGATTAGCTCAATATCAATTGAATAGTTCAATATCAATATCAATATCAGGGGAACTGAGAAGCCTTGGAGATCTGAATGGTCTCTACAAGCTATCAAGTCATCAGTATCCTGGGCTGTCTTCTCATAGTTGCAAAGTTTCCATAATGACCACGATATATTTACTGAGCACCTACTTGTTTGCAGAATCTGTACCTGGTACACTATGCATATTATCTCATTCAATTTATGTAGCAGGTATAGCTGTTCCCATTTTAAGTAAGAGGAAGGTAGAAGACTTAAGGTCTCACCTTTGGCAATTAGCCTGGCTGGACGGCTATTTCGGCAGAGCCATGCTAAAGAAATGGACTCTAAATGTCTGGAAGCATCATCTTTTTTTTTTTTTTTTTACTTCTTTGGCTGCCTCAGGCCTTAGTTGTGGCACACATGCAGTTGCATAGGCTTCTCCCTAGCTGAGGCATGGGCTCAGTACTTGCAGCATGGGTTCCGTTGCCTCATGACACGTAGGATCTTAGTTTCCTGACCAAGGATCAAACGTGCATCCTTTGCATTAGAAGGCAGATTCTTAACCACTGGACCACTAGGGAAGTCCCTGGAAGCATCATCTTACACTTGAAATTTCCGTGACTAAAGAATCCACTTCTTAGCATGTTCTGTCTCCTAGAAATTTTAATCTTATTTTCCACTGAAATCTTTCTATAACTTCCTTTGGTGTTCATACTGCCTCTGTAATATGTTCAAATACATGGCTCATCCTCAAGTTAGTCTTTCACGTATTTGAGGCCAGCTATAATCCCACTTGTTTCCTCACTTCAATCCCGTTTTATTTCTAGGATGTGAGTGCACATGTATGCTGTTGCTTTAGTCATGTTTGACTCTTTGCGACCCTATGGACCATAGCCTGCAGGCTCTTCTGTCCACCAGATTCTCTAGGCAAGAATACCAGAGTGGGTTGCCATTTCCTCCTCCAAGGGATCTTCCTGACCCAAGAATCTACATCTCTTACATCTCCTTCACTGGCAGGCAGGTTCTTTACTACTAGCACCAACTGGGATAAATACCCCTACTCTAGATGGTTTTTGACCACTCCATTTCTATCTATTCAGAATCCTTTCTTTCGGTTCTGCACTCCTGACTGGCCTGACTCTCATTTCCAAAGACTTACTGTCTTTCAGTCAATCACTGATTTAAAATTTAATTGTGCTTTGACCTAGTGAATTTTCCTACTGGATGACTTCTTATTCCAGTTCCAAGTCTGATGTTAAATGTTATTCTTTATACTAATTATGTCACTTTATGCCTATATTTGTCTGTCATTCTTTCTGTTCAGTGCCCTGTAGCATTCAATTTCACTGCTTCATGCTGAAAATGATGATGGTCCTTAGTATGAATATTAGTGATCAACATGAATTACAAAATAGATCCTTTATTATTATGTTCAATCCTTGCTTTTGTTCTAAGAGCAAGATGCAAGAGAATTTGACATTTCCTATTTTATTCCAGCAAAAGATCTCGTTTATTCATTTATCTATTCAACAAATATTTAATGAGTGACTGCCATAGCTTTATGCCTGGGAATACAGCAATAAAAATGATGCATATAGTTTTTGTTTCATATAGCCTACATCCTAGTTGGAAGAGCAGATAAAACACAAATAAATGGATAAACAAATTCAGAGAATGCTTAGTGTTGTGAATAAAATAAAACCAATGATGCAACCAAGTGATTGAGAAGATAGCAGACGAGGTGAAGTGATTTTAGGTGAGATTGTCAGTGAAGACGTCTCTGAGGAGATAATATTTAGGCAGAGTCATGAATGATGAAAGGATCCAATTACACAGTGATATGGGAAAGGAATATCTCAGCAGAAAGGACTTAGTGACAATTACTTAGGCAAGAGTCAGCTTAATGTGGTTAAAGAAATAGCAAGCCCTTATGTCAGCTAGAATACCTGTGTGAAGGGAGAGTGGTTAAGATGAGGCTGCAAGAGTAGGCACTGACCAAACTCTTTGGGTTCTAGAAGGTCATAGTTCAGAATTTGTAATAGGAAGCCATTGAAATTGGAGGCATTATGAAGAAGAATATTATAATCTAGTTTACATTTTGGGACTTCTCTTGACTGCTGTGTGGAGCATAAAATGTAGGCACATAAGAATAAATCTGAAGACTGATTAGAAGACTTTCAGGTGAGAAATGGCATGGTTTGGACTAGGGTAGAAGAGACAAGAAGACAAATTCAGAATATGTTTCATGGGTAACACTGATAGAAATTGTTCACATGCTAGGTATAGGAGTAAGAAAACACAAAATAGGAATCAATATGAGTGGTTGTTCAATATTATACTGATTACATTAATGTTACCGATTTACTATTATATTTGGACTTCGTACAAAGTTAGATGTACAATGTAAATGTGATATATTATTTACTTTGCATAAAATAGTGAAGAAATTTATTAATTAGATTTAGGAACAGTAAAACTTGGTATTGTTTGATCAGTTAGAATCATTAAGCAAAGCACACAGATGAGATAAATGAAGTGGAGAAATCTTTATTTGTGATTCCCAAATCTGACTGAGTTGTAAACTGTCACAGTAGTATATTTCAATGTGAGGCCTTTGGAAATTCTCAGAGTCCCTTAGATCTTCTATATACATTTTTAATTATATTAACATTTTAGTGAAAATCTTAAAAAAAAAATTAATGTAAGCATAAAAGCATTAGTCAATCAGTCATGTCTGACTATTTGCAAACTCATGGACTGTAGCCAACCAGGCTCCTCTGTCCATGGAATTCTCCAGGCAAGAATACTGGAGTGGGTTGCCATTTCCTACTCCAGTGGAGCTTCCCAACCCAGGGATAGAACCTGGGTTTCCTGCATTGTAAGCAGATTTTTTACCATCTGCTACTCAGGAAGCCTCCTGAGTAAATTAAAATATGTTTGTTTGTCTTTTTAAGGAAGAGTGAAAGACCTGCCTAAGGTCACACCTGTAGTAGGAGCTTTTCTGTGGCTTTTATATTTTCTCTCTCGGATCTCCTCTTCTTCTATGTCTTTCCCTCCTCCAGGTCTTGATTTATCACAAGATGTTTTTGTGCTGTCTCTTGACTCAGGGATCCTCCTCTCTTCTCTATTGGTGTCTTCCAAAATAGCAATGACAGAAAGAGTCATGCTGCTGCTGCTGCTAAGTCACGTCAGTCGTGTCCGACTCTGTGTGACCCCATAGACAGCAGCCTACCAGGCTCCAGTCCCTGGGATTCTCCAGGCAAGCGTACCGGAGTGGGTTGCCATTTCCTTCTCCAGTGCATGAAAGTGAAACGTGAAAGTGAAGTCGCTCAGTCGTGCCCGACTCCCCGCGACCCCACGGACTGTAGCTCACCAGGCTCCTCCATCCATGGGATTTCCCAGGCAAGAGTACTGGAGTGGGGTGCCATTGCCTTCTCCAGAAAGAGTCATAGCAAACATTAATTGAATTGAGGGGCTTCCCAGGTGGTGTAGTTGGTACAGAAGCTGCCTGCCAATACAGGAGACACAAGAGACGTGCGTTCAATGCCTGCATTGGGAAGATCCCCTGGAGTAGGAAATAGCATGCTAAGTCGCTTCAGTTATGTCCGTCTCTTTGCGACACTATGGACTACAACCCACCAGGCTCCTCTGTCCATGGGATTTTCCAAGCAAGAATGCTGGAGTGGGTTTCCATGAACTCCTCCAGGGGAGGAGAGACTGAACATGCAACTGAATTGAACCTTCTGTTTAAACCAGTCTGTCTACACAGCTGTGCTTCCAGCTATACTGGATCTTGGTCATTTCATACTCTGTCCATGCACTACAAGGAAGTTCTGCCTTCTTTCTTGGCAGTTCTGGTTCTCTTTCCTCAATTCATGTCTGCTTGGTCTGATGGTCTAATTTACCCCTTTCAAAACCTTACAGTTTTAGCAGGAAAAATCTGGCTTCCTGGATGAACTTATGATCAGGCAATTTCCCTTAATAGTCCTTTTCTTTATAGCACTTCCTCTTAACTTAAAAAAAAGGCATCTATCACAAAGTAATTTTCACAAAATATTCCACATCTATCACAAAGTAATCCAAAAATGAGATTTGTTTGGTGTGTAGAGTTTGGAGTGGGGTGGGGGTGTGTGTTTGATGTGTTTGTTTTGTTTATTAGTTGCCAACATTAAAAAATTGGAAGATTTCACAGAAAAATCTAGACTTGTTCTCCACATATTTACAGTAGGCCGGAACCCTGTAGCAGTGACCCCATCAAGATGACACGAATTTCCTGCTCACCAGTCAATTCCCAGAAATACATACACAGGCATGTTGCTGCCTGGCTTCCACTGAAAGTTGACTTTGGAGCATCTGCTTTAGATGTCCCTCTATTTGCTCATATTCTGAAGCTATAATATTATCTCTGTATCACCAACGTTTACTCCTTCTCTACTCATAGATGTTATATTTCTGGGTTATATTGATTTTTATTTTAAAAATGATGATTGACTCAAAACATTCACTATCCTTTCAACATATCAATCAGTTCATATGAGACTTTTCTAAACCTTGAGTTCTAGTAGGACTTCCTTTACTCCTATATGTTTATTTTTTTTTAATTTTAGCATTTGAAGAAAAGAAATTCAATTATTGTCTTCTGCCCCAATGCACTCTATCTTAGAAACAAGAAAGGTACTCTGTAAGTATCAGCTTCTGACAAAAAACTTTTCCTATACACTGACTTTTTTCCTTATAATATTTTGTAGAAGGAAATGGCAACCCACTCTAGCATTCTTCCTGGGAATTTCCATGGACAGAGGAGCCTGGTGGACTACAGTCCGTGAGATCACAAAAGAGTTGGACACGACTGAATGACTAACACACACACACACACACACACACACACGGCACTACTTGCAGGATCTCAGCTGCCTGACCAGGGATCAAACCCAGGGCTTGGCAGTAAAAGCCACAAGTCTTAACCTCTGAACCCCCAGGGAAATCCCTTAACCTTTTTAAAAAAGAAAGATTCAGAAGTCAGCAATCTTCAGTCAAATTACTGCCTGATTTGAATTTCATGTCATTTTATGAACTGAAAATAAATAAAAACATTTAACTCTTCATGATTGCATCTAATTATAAAAATAACTACATAAATTATGAATGTGCAACAAAGTTATTGGGGAAGTGAATTTTAAGAATTAAAAAGGATTCAGAGACATTGAATGTTAAAGTTAGATCTGAGATGGGGGAAGTTTAAGATAGTGATCAAAGCCTTTCTCTACTTATTTTCCTCTAATTGATTGTATTTGTTTTGATCTCTACTTCTTCACCTTCATTTTAATTTCTGCTTGATTATCTATGTAAACAGGAACGTTTCAGTATTACTTTTCTTTCCACGTTGATGGAATATTCTAAGCTGACCAACATTTTCTTGGTAGTTTGCTTTCAAAGCAAAGAGTTTTTCACTAATATAGTTACAGTATTTTGTTTTCAACTAAATTGATTTCCAAAATTTCCCATCCTCTGTGGGTTTACATCCACTATGGGCTTATAAATTCTTTGAAGATAAGAATAGATGACTTTGAATTAGCAAGAAAAAAAGTTCTGCAAAACTAGTTTTTCTAAGTCTATGACCCAGATAGGCTCATAAATACTTTCAAATCCTTACCTTTGAAAGCTACTGAAGATCTTCTGAAAACTTGTAAGATGCTTTGACATAAATGGCAATATCTACTTGAGTGCCTATATTGTAAATGATATTCTATTTTAGATCAAACAGCAATGTATTTGATCAACTGTCAATCATGGAAGAGATAAATTCTTTTTTTCAGCAATTTACTTAAATACTGTGCTATATCACTAACATACTATATTAAGGAAACACACATACACACAAAATATCTTATAACCATATGAAAAGATCCTTAACATCACCTGCAAACACTGAAGCGCAAGTTAAAATGTCATAGCATTTTTTTACATATCAGAATTAAGACCAAAATCATGTGATAATACCTCACTGTCAGTGAAGTTATGGTAAAACAGTTGTAATCCTCCTGTGTTAGAAGACACATGAATTGATAAACTCTTACCAAATGGCAAAATGTTTTAATGTTTACCAAAATGTTTTAATGTTCTATTTTTCGATCCATGAATTCCATTTTTAAGAATTTACCCTACACATATATTTAGACTTGTGATCAAACATACAAGATAATTTTGTAATTGTACTTGTCTAGTAATCCAAAGATATCAAAAAATACAAAACAAACCAAAGTTCCCAATAGTAAACATACAGTTACTAAGCAATTCTATGCTGGGCATATATTAATAGTAAAAGGAAATGAAAACATATGTCCACACAAAGACTTGTACACAAATGTTCATACCAACATTATTTGTAACAGCTAAAAATGAAAACAATTCAAAAGTCCATCAACTGAAAAATAGATAAGTAGATGTGGTATCCATACAGTGGGCTATAAACCAGCCATAGAAAGAATGAAGTCTTGATATCTGCTGCAACACGATTGAACCTCAAAAACAACCAAGTGAAAAAAGCAGTCACAAAAGGCCGTATATTGTATGATTCTGTTAATATGAAGAACAAAGGATAAACAAATCCACTGAGACCAAAAGTAAATCAGTGGTTGCCTAAGGCAGGAGTAAGGGGGAGAGGATGGAGTGAGGAAAATAATCACTTCAGTTCAGTCGCTCAGTCGTGTCTGACTCTTTGCGACCCCATGAATCGCAGCACGCCAGGCTTCCCTGTCCATCACCAACTCCCGGAGTTCACTCAGACCCACGTCCATTGAGTCCGTGATGCCATCCAGCCATCTCATCCTCGGTCGTCCCCTTCTCCTCCTGCCCCCAATCCCTCCCAGCATTAGAGTCTTTTCCAATGAGTCAACTCTTCGCATAAGGTGGCCAAAGTACTGGAGCTTCAGTTTTAGCATCATTCCTTCCAAAGAAATCCCAGGGTTGATCTCCCTCAGAATGGAGTGGTTGGATCTCCTTGCAGTCCAAGGGACTCTCAAGAGTCTTCTCCAACACCACAGTTCAAAAGCATCAATTCTTCTGCGCTCAGCCTTCTTCACAGTCCAACTCTCACATCCATACATGACCACAGGAAAAACCATAGCCTTGACTAGACGGACCTTAGTCGGCAAAGTAATGTCTCTGCTTTTGAATATACTATCTAGGTTGGTCATAACTTTAGATGTGTATAAGAGACAGNGGGTTCAGGATTGGGAACTCATGTACACTCGTGGCAGATTTATGTCAATGTATGGCAAAACCAATACAGTATTGTAAAGTAAAATAAAGTAAAAATAAAATTTTTTTAAATAAAATAAAAATTACAAGTAAAAATGAATAAATAAATAAATGAGGACTCTAATGAGGTTTGGTTGATGTGGGTTTTAAATGTTAATATTTAATGTATTAATAAATAGAGATTTAAAGTTTTTAATTTAATAATTCATTTAAAATAATCAGTTACATGTTAACATAAAAAAATAAATACCTTCAAAAGAATATTCAGGGTTGATTTTCTTTAGGATTGACTGGTTTGATCTCCTTGCTGTTGAAGGGACTCTGAAGAGTCTTCTCCAACACCACAATGAAAAAGAGTCAATTCTTCAGTGCTCAGCCTTCTTTATGGTCCAACTCTCACATCCATACATGACTACTGGAAAAACCATAGATTTGACTACGTGGAACTTTGCTGGCAAAGAAATATCTCTGCTTTTTCATATACTTTCTAGGTTGGTCTTTGCTTTTCTTCCAAGGAGTAAGCGTCTTTTAATTCATGGCTGCAATCACTGTCTGCAGTGATTTCTGAGCCCCAAAATATAAAGTCTGTCACTGTTTCCATTGTTTCCCCAAATATTTCCCATGAAGTGATGGGANTTCTAGGTTGGTCTTTGCTTTTCTTCCAAGGAGTAAGCGTCTTTTAATTCATGGCTGCAATCACTGTCTGCAGTGATTTCTGAGCCCCAAAATATAAAGTCTGTCACTGTTTCCATTGTTTCCCCAAATATTTCCCATGAAGTGATGGGACTGGATGCCATGATCTTTGTTTTCTGAATGTTGAGTTTTAAGCCAGCTTTTTCATTCTCCTCTTTCACCTTCATCAGGAGGCTCTTTAGTTCCTCTTCACTTTCTGCCATAAGGGTGGTGTCATCTGCATAGCTGAGGTTATTGATATTTCTCCCAGCAATCTTGATTCCAGCATGTGCTTCCTCCAGCCCAGCATTTCTCATGATGTACTCTGCATATATGTTAAATAAGCAAGGTGACAGTATACAGTCTTGACGTACTCCTTTACCAATTTGGAAAAAGTCCACTGCTCCATGTCCAGTTCTAACTATGTATGCTTCTTGACCTGTATAGAGGTTTCTCAGGAGGCAGGTAAGGTGGCTTGATAGTCCCATCTCTTGAAGAATTTTCCACAGTTTTTTGTGATCCACACAGTCAAAGGCTTCAGCAGATTCAATGAAGCAGAAGTATATGTTGCTTTTCCTGGAATTCTCTTGCTTTTTCGATGATCCAATGGATGCTGGCAATTTGATCTCTGGTTCCTATGCCTTTTCTAAACCCAGATTGTTTATGTGGAAATTAAAAAGTCCACTGCTCCATGTCCAGTTCTAACTATGTATGCTTCTTGACCTGTATAGAGGTTTCTCAGGAGGCAGGTAAGGTGGCTTGATAGTCCCATCTCTTGAAGAATTTTCCACAGTTTTTTGTGATCCACACAGTCAAAGGCTTCAGCAGATTCAATGAAGCAGAAGTATATGTTGCTTTTCCTGGAATTCTCTTGCTTTTTCGATGATCCAATGGATGCTGGCAATTTGATCTCTGGTTCCTATGCCTTTTCTAAACCCAGATTGTTTATGTGGAAATTTTTAGTTCACATAATGGTGGGAATTACAAATTTGAAAAGAAGAGGGACAACTAGAGAGAGAGGATTAAGCAGTAAATGAAAATAGGGACTGTGTCGAAAAGGCAGATCCAAAATCCAGGCTCAGACACCAACAAGCAAATCAACTGTGGAAGAAAGAGCTAATTTTGAACAGAGAGAATTAAGTGAATTCGAGCCCACGCTTCTTGCTCAAGGAGCAGAGAGTTTCAGCAAATTCCTTCCCTCCCAGCCCGGAAAAGAATCATATACCCCAGGACTGTGCACAGTCACTGCCTGGTCCCTGGAGTCAGCACAGGAGGTGCACTCTGTTTGCTTCTCCTGCTTTCAGATATTTTAGTCACTCTGCAGGCACCACTACACTAGAGCCCTGTGCTATGCTACTTATATATACTACTGCCCCTACATGAGAACCAGTCTTATGATTTCTGTAATGCACATCTACACATGGACATCACCAAATAGTCAACACCGAGATCAGATTGATTATGTCCTTTGCAGCCAAAGATGGAAAAGCTCTATACAGTCACCAAAAACAAGACCGGGAGCTGACTGTAGCTCAGACTTTGAACTCCTTATTGCCAAATTCAGACTTAAATTTAAGAAAGTGGGGAAAACCACTAGACCATTCAGGTATGACCTAAATCAAACCCCTTATGATTATACAGTGGAAGTGAGAAATAGATTTAAGGGACTAGATCCGATAGACAGAGTGCCTGATGAACTAGGGACAGAGGTTCGTGACATTGGAGAGGAAACAGGGAGCAAAACCATCTCCAAGAAAAAGAAATGCAAAAAAGTAAAATGGCTATCTGAGGAGGCCTTACAAATAGCTATGAAAAGAAGAGAGGCAAAAGGCAAAGGAGAAAAGGAAAGATATAAGCATCTGAATGCAGAATTCCAAAGAATAGCAAGGAGAGATAAGAAAGCCTTTCTCAGTGATCAATACAAAGAAATAGAGGAAAACAACAGAATGGGAAAGACTGGAGCTCTATTCAAGAAAATTAGAGATGCCAAGGGAACATTTCATGCAAAGATGGGCTCAAAAAAAGGACAGAAATGGTATGGACCTAACAAAAGCAGACGATATTAAGAAAAGGTAGCAAGAATACACAGAAAAACTATGCAAAAAAAATCTTTACAACCTAGATAATCACGAAGATGTGATCACTCACACTCACCTAGAGCTGGACATCCTGGAATGTGTAGTCAGGTGGGCCTTAGGAAGCATCACTACGAACAAAGCTAGTGGAGGTGATAGAATTCCAGTTGAGCTATTTCAAATCCTGGAAGATGATGCTGTAAAAGTGTTCTGCTCAATATGCCAGCAAATTTGGAAATTTGGAAAACTCAGCAGTGGCCACAGGACTGGAAAGACAGTTTTCATTCCAATCCCAAAGAAAGCAATGCCAAAGAATGCTCAAACTACTGCACAACTGCACTCATCTCACATGCTGGCAAAGTAATGCTCAAAATTCCCTAAGCCAGGCTTCAGCAATATGTGAACTGTGCACTTCCAGATATTCAAACTGGTTTCAGAGAAACAGAGGAAATAGAGATCAAATTGCCAATATCCACTGGATTATCAAAAAGCAAGAGAGTTCCAAAAAAAATCTATTTCTGCTTTATTGACTACGTCAAAGCCTTTGACTGTGTGGACCACAATAAACTGGAAAATTCTGAAAGAGATGGGAATACCAGACCNGGCACCTATTGACCTGGGGAGTTTCTCTTTTGCTATCCTATCATTTTGCCTTTTCATACTGTTCATGGGGTTCTCAAGGCAAGAATACTGAAGTGGCTTGCCATTCCCTTCTTCAGTGGACCACATTCTGTCAGACCTCTCCACCATGACCCTCCCATCTTGGGTTGCCCTGCAGGCATGGCTTGGTTTCATTGAGTCAGACAAGGGTGTGGTCCTAGTGTGATTAGATTGACTAGTTTTCTGTGAGTATGGTTTCAGTGTGTCTGCCCTCTGATTCCCTCCCGCAACACCCACCATCTTATTTGGGTTTCACTTACCTTGAGCGTGGGGTATCTCTTCACGACTGCTCCAGCAGAGCCACTGCACCTTACCTTTGACGAGGGGTATCTCCTCACCGCCACCATTCCCGACCCTCAACGTAGGATAGCTCCTCTAGGCCCTAGGAGTAGGAAATCCTCTGTCCTCAGGACAACCTGAGAAAGAAAGTGAAAACACGGACCGTTTTCCTAGTTTGTTTTGTTTTTTTTTTTTAATGAAAATGAACTTGCATATTTCCTGAGCCAAGGTCAGTGCTAAATGCAATCCTCACAAAGTTTCCAGGACATGAATGTAGAGCAGTTGAGTTGTACATCATTTGACAAATATGTATAGAGCCCATACTCTGGGCCAGACCCTGCTCAAGGTATTAGGGACACAATGGTAAATGAAAAGGATACAAGTCTCATGGAGCTTACCTGCTTGTGATAGATGGACAACTAATGGGTGCTCTCAAGGCCAGCTAAGGGAGACCATGGCCCGTGTGCTGGGTGGGGCAGGGTGCCGTGGAAGAGAAAAGCCAGGCAGGGGAATGCAAATATGTGGCCTGTGACAGCCTTGATGAGGAGTGACACTTTGAGGGATTGCCAGAGGAGGTGAGGGAGTGAGGCTCATGAGTATCTTGGGGGAAGAGTGGTCCAGAAGGCACGTGTGTGTTTGGGGAACAGCAAACAGTCAGTCCCAGAGTAGGGAGCAGGGAGGGAATGAGGAGAGGGTGGGGAACTGTGTAGGGCCCTAAGGCTATGCTAGGCTTCCATGGTAGGTCAGTTGGTAAAGAATCTGCTGCAGTGCAGGAGACCTGGGTTCTATCCCTGTGTTGGAAAGATCCCCTGGAGAAGGAAATGGCAACCCACTCCAGTATGCTTGCCTGGAGAAGTCCATGGACAGAGCAGCCTGGGGAACACAGTCGGTGGGGTTGTAAGATTCAGACCTGACTTAGTGACTAAACACTGCCACCTGAGTATATCTAAGGCATTTGGTGTTTCCTTGAGTGAGATGGGAAACCACGTGAAAAGTTCATGCTCACACACAGTGGCTCGGTCTTGTCTGACTCTTTGCGACCCCATGGACTGTAGTCCACCAGGCTCCTCTGTCCATGGGATTATCCTGGCAAGAATACTGGAGCGGGTTGCCATGCCCTCCTTCAGGGGATCTTCCAGACCCAGGGATTGAACCCCTGTCTCTTATGTTGCCTGCATTGGCATGTGGATTCTTTACTATTAGTGCCGCCTGGGAAGCCCAGGAATGAGTGAGTTGCATTTCCTCCTCCAGGGGATCTTCCCGACCCAAAGACTGAACCCGTGTCTCCTCAATCTGCCTCAGTCTGAAATAGGCAGTACAAGCTAAGTGAAGAGAATCCTTCATCCTGCAACTAATTGACAGTCTCTCACTGTCCTGCTTTCAAACAGGGACATATTTTATTTTGTTTATTTTTTTAAATTTGTTTTTATTAGAGTATAGTTGCTGTTTACAATGTTGTGTTAGCTTCTACTGCACAGCAAAATGGATCAGCCATATCCATGTATCTCTTCCCTTTTGAACTTCCCTCTCTTTTAGTACACCACAGAGCATTAAGTAGAGTTCCCTGTGTTATACAGTACCTTCCCCTCAGTTGTCTATTTTATGCTGTTGTTATTGTTATTTAGTTGTTTAGTGTCTGACTCTTTTGTGACCTCATGGACTGTAACCCACCAGCCTCCTCTGTCCATGGGATTTCCCAGGCAAGAATACTGGAGTGAATTACCAATTCTTTCTCCAGGGGATCTTCCCAACCCAGGGGTCAAACCAGCATCTCCTGCATTGGCAGGTGGATTCTTTACCACTGAACCACCAGGGAAGCCTCTGTCTATTTTATACATAATATCAATAGTGTATATGTGTCCATCCCAAGCTCCTCCCACACCACCCAGTCTCCCCTTGGTGTCATATGTTTGTGCTCTATGTCTGTGTCTCTATTTCTGTTTTGCAAATAAGATGATCTATACCATTTTTCTAGATTTCAAATAGGGGTATATTTTAGAGAAGTTGGGAATTCATTTCAGATTTGTCCATTTTGTACATGACAGTGTGAGAATAAAAAGGACCCTGTACTATACCCATGAGGCTGTTCCCACCCAAGGTCATGTCTCCCAGACCCAGAGACGCAACCTCTTCTATTTCAGAGGGGAGGGGGCATCCCAGAGCGTGGATAGGGTGCTTCCCTTACTCAGCTTCTTATAGAAAGAGCCTCCCTTGCTGGCATATAGTAGGTACTCAATAAGCATTTTTCCAATAGATAGAAAAGAGAATGAATGAACAGCATCTTCTCCAAGTTTATCCTCTTTACTGTCTGTTGATTCAATTCCAATGATGCCTTAATGGAATTAGGCCATTTAGGATTATTTATTAACAGGTCCAAAATCCCTTATTTGCAACTCCAATATCCAGACAGTTGGGAAAACTGAGAATTTTTTCACAACTTGTTTGGTATTTATTTGATCTCAGCTTATTTATTGCAAAGAAGAGCCAATTCTGACTCCAGTTAGTTGTTTCTTTTACTTTAACCTTTGCTTCTGGTTTCTTTTGTTCACTGAAAGGATACTGTTTATATATAATGGCTTGCCTCAGGGAACTCTGCCCCTCTGCCTGAATATTAAACCAAAGTGGCTTTGTTTGGGATCCTGTCCACCTGTGGGTGGCTATAGGAAGGAGGAAATTAACAAATCCTTCCCCAAGACTTCCCATTCAAAGAGATATTTGCAAGATTAATGACCTTTTCACTTTATCTTCTCACCTCCCCTATCTCTGTTCTATAAAAGAACCTGGCATCCAGACCCCCATAGGATGGTTATTTTGAGCCATTAGTCTGCCATCGTGGTCAGCTGACTTTAAAGTTGTATTTCTGTTGCTGGCCAAAATCTTGGCTTTCTCTGCCCACCAAAGCCAAATAAAAATTATGGAGACGGAGTTGGAGGAAATAGAAAGGTAGCTTTAGTTCTCTCAGCAGGTGGAGAGGGGAACACAGTAAGCTCATGCCTCAAGGATTGTGCTCCTCTTCATGAGAGGTCTAGGGGCTCACAGTTAGGAGCCGGTGATGAGGAACCAAGGATCTTGTCAAAAACAGTCATAGGCTGGCATCAGCAACCCAGTAATTCAGTCTGGCAGTTCAGTGGCTCTTGGACCTTTTTTCTAATATGTAAGTACAAGTGGAAGGGTGTTGTAAGGATACAGATCAGACACAAGATATATTTTGCAAAGAGTCAAAGGAAAATAGGTGTTAAGTGTAGCTCCTGCAGAGTTAAGGGGCAGAAAAGCATATTTAGTTGCAGACATTCAGAGTTAGAAGCAGTTAAAGTTAAAAAAAACTAAGAAAGTTTAGGCCTGGTCACTGTTCTCTTTATCTTCTTTGTTCTCAGGAAAGGGAAAAAAAAAAAACAACTAATTTCTCTTTTTTTCCTTTTCACTGCAACACTTCTTGCCTCAACACCTTGTTTCTCAGTTAATTAACCTGTTGTGCAATGAGCAGAACAAACTTGTACTAGGTAAAAATTCGTTTGCATATTCAGATTGAAATTAGGTTGAGGATCCTTATTGCCCTGTTTACTCTCTTATGTGAATGTTCTTAGGTTTGCTGCAGAAGTATTAACATGTGTAATGGTGGTGGTTAAGTCACTAAGTTGTGTCTGACTCTTGTGACCCTATGGATTGTAGCCTGGCAGGCTCCTCTGTCTATGGAATTTCCCCAGGAAAGAATACTGAAGTGAGTTGCCAGTTCCTTCTCCAGGGGATCTTCCTGATGCAGGGATTGAACCTGAGTCTCTTGCATTGCAGGCAGATTCTTCACTGACCGAGCCACTAGGAAAGCTGATATGTATAACAGTGGAATTATTTGCCTGTGTCCTCCTGGGATGATGTACTATATATACTATATATGCACCACTTATTATGTCCTGGCTATTAAATGAGCAGAAACACATACAAAATCACAATAGCTATTACTATACTTCCATCATGTTAGTTAAAATAAAAAATAGTGATAAAATCAAATGTTGCCAAGGATGCAGAGAAACTGGGTTACTTATTCATTGCTGGCAGAAATGTGAAGTGTAGCCACTCTGGTATATCTAATAACAGAGGTCTTCAAAAACAGATAGCTTCAAACATACAGCTATAAAAACCTTGACTTGCTGACAGAGTCAGCATTTGATGATTTTGGCTTTTGGATCTTTCTTTCCCCTGTCCCCATCAGCAATTAGCATAGTTACTTTGAAATTCTCATCAACTTTTAAACCTTTAAATTTAACAATCAAGCTCTAAGCAGCTCTAGAAAGAGCTGTGTCTTACAAATACAGAAAGTCCCATACAAACAAACCTTCAAGCTGAGAACTTTCAAAGACGGAAACATACATCTGGTTCCAACAAGCACATTGTGTCATCATCAGGCATGCGTGAAATTGCAACATGCCCTCTGTCTCCTATTGCTGATGATCCTTCAACTCCATCATCTCCCTCATCTCTTTCCTCCAGTCTAGGCTAACTTTGTTGGATTTACAAACTGGACTAACGAACACACTCTCAGAGTGGAACTCGTGCATATGTTCGGAACTTACTGTAGACCTTTTTCCTTTACCTAGCGCTGGTTCCTCCATCAGTTTGTATTATAACCAGCATAGGTCTGATGTTAATTCTACACTCTCATTGATGAATGCAATGGAGCCCATTGAAGTTGTAAAACATCTTCTGGAAGAGGAAGCCTAGATGTGGTTCTGCTCAGATGCTTATGCAAAAAGCTCAAAGGTAGACAATAACTAGAAGCTTCGACAGAGAATGAAGCTATTTATTTTTGCCCTCTTTTCAGCCATACAAATATTTATGGACTGCATGTGGTATGTCAGGTACTGTCCTGGTTCTAGAATATAGGGCTGCGTCTACTGATTGTTGTTGTTCTTCAGTCTCTCAGTTGTATCTGACTCTTTGTGATCCCATGGACTGCAGCATGCCAGGCTTCCCTGTCTTCACTGTCTCCCTGAGTTTGATCAGATTCATGTCCATTGAGTCAGTGATGCTATCTAACCATTTCATCCTCTGTCACCCCCTTCTCCTCCTGCCTTCAATCTTTCCTAGCATCTGGGTCTTTTCCAATAATTCAGCTCTTTGCATCAGGTGGCCAAAATATTGGAGATTCAGTTTCAGCATCAGTCTTTCCAATGCATATTCAGGGTTGCTTTCCTTTAGGATTGACTAGTTTGATCTTGCTGTCCAAGGGATTCTCAAGAGTCTTATCCAGCACCACAATTTGAAAGCATCAAATTTGGTGCTCAACCTTCTTTGTGGGCCAACTCTCATATCCACACATGGCTGATGGAAAAACCACAGCTTTGACTGTATGGACATTTGATGGCAAAGTGATATTTCTGCCTCTTAACACACTGTCTAGGTTTATCACAGCTTTCCTTCCAAAGAGCAAGTGTCTTTTTAATTTCACGACTACAGTCATCATCTACAGTGGTTTTGAAGCCCAAGAAAAGAAACTGTGTCACTGTTTCTACTTTTTCCCCTTCTATTTGCCATGAAGTGATGGGACTGGATACCAAGATCTTAGGGTTTTTTTTTTTTAATGTTGAATCTATTGATTATTCTTTGTTATCGAGAGTCTACCATGAACTATGTGGTTATTAAGGAGTGTGACTCCCTACTTCTATTTATTGAGTAAGAGAGAGAGTGCATTGGGTGAGATGTTGATGAGCTAGAGTTTCATGCTGAGTTGAACTGACCTCCATACCTTGGAGTCAACAGCAGCAGATCAAATCATCAAGAAAGGGAAATTAGGAAGGAATAGTTAGCTCAATTCAGAACAAGAAGAGTAAAGAGGAGGGATTTTTCCTACCTGACCATAACTACCTACTACAAAAGAAGGACATCGTCATACAACCAGCGTGACACCAGTTTAGGAACTAATAGACCCATGGGACAGTGCAAAGGGCTTAGAGAAAGACTTGATAGGTGACTGTGTGTGCACGTGCTAAGTCATTTCGTCATGTCCAACTCTATGTGACCCTATGGACTGTAGCCCACCAGGCTCCTATGTCCATGGGATTTTCCAGGCAGGAATACTGGAATGGGTTGCCATGCCCTCCTCCAGGGGATCATCCTGACTCAGGGATCAAACCCATGTCTCTTATGTCTCCTGCATTGATCAGCAGATCCTTTACCACTAGGGCCACCTCAGTTCAGTTCAGTTCAGTCGCTCAGTTGTGTCCGACTCTTTGCGACCCCATGAATTGCAGCACGCCAGGCCTCCCTGTCCATCACCAACTCCCGGAGTTCACTCAGACCCACATCCATTGAGTCTGTGATGCCATCCAGCCATCTCATCCTTGGTCGTCCCCTTCTCCTCCTGCCCCCAATCCCTCCCAGCATCAGGGTCTTTTCCAATGAGTCAACTCTTCGCATAAGGTGGCCAAAGTACTGGAGCTTCAGTTTTAGTATCATTCCTTCCAAAGAAATCCCAGGGTTGATCTCCCTCAGAATGGACTGGTTGGATCTCCATGCAGTCCAGGGGACTCTCAAGAGTCTTCTCCAACACCACAGTTCAAAAGCATCAATTCTTCTGCACTCAGCCTTCTTCACAGTCCAACTCTCACATCCATACATGACCACAGGAAAAACCATAGCCTTGACTAGACGGACATTAGTTGGCAAAGTAATGTCTCTGCTTTTGAATATACTATCTAGGTTGGTCATAACTTTTCTTCCAAGGAGTAAGCGCCTTTTAATTTCATGGCTGCAGTCACCATCTGCAGTGATTTTGGAGCCCAAAAACACAGTCTGACACCGTTTCTACTGTTTCCCCATCTATTTCCCATGAAGTGATGGGGCCAGATGCCATGATCTTTGTTTTCTGAATGTTGAGCTTTAAGCCAACTTGTTCACTCTCCTCTCTCACTTTCAACAAGAGGCTTTTTAACTCCTCTTCACTTTCTGCCATAAGGGTGGTGTCATCTGCATATCTGAGGTTATTGATATTTCTCCTGACAATCTTGATTCCAGCTTGTGTTTCTTCCAGTCCAGCGTTTTTCATGATGTACTCTGCATATAAGTTAAATAAGCAGGGTGACAATATACAGCCTTGACGTACTCCTTTTCCTATTTGGAACCANTCACTTTCAACAAGAGGCTTTTTAGCTCCTCCTCACTTTCTGCCATAAGGGTGGTGTCATCTGCATATCTGAGATTATTGATATTTCTCCCAGCAATCTTGATTCCAGCTTGTGTTTCTTCCAGTCCAGCGTTTCTCATGATGTACTCTGCATATAAGTTAAATAAGCAGGGTGACAATATACAGCCTTGACGTACTCCTTTTCCTATTTGGAACCAATCTGTTGTTCCATGTCCAGTTCTAACTGTTGCTTCCTGACCTGCATACAGATTTCTCAAGAGGCAGGTCAGGTGGTCTGGTATTCCCATCTCTTGAAGAATTTCCCACAGTTTATTGTGATCCACACAGCCAAAGGCTTTGGCATAGTCAATAAAGCAGAAATAGACGTTTTTCTGGAACTCTCTTGCTTTTTCCATGATCCAGCGGATGTTGGCAATTTGATCTCTGGTTCCTCTGCCTTTTCTAAAACCAGCTTGAACATCAGGGAGTTCACAGTTCACGTATTGCTGAAACCTGGCTTGTAGAATTTTGAGCATTACTTTACTAGCATGTGAGATGAGTGCAATTGTGCGGTAGTTTGAGCATTCTTTGGCATTGCCTTTCTTTGGAATTGGAATGAAAACTGACCTTTTCCAGTCCTGTGGCCACTGCTGAGTTTTCCAAATTTGCTGGCAAATTGAGTGCAGCACTTTCACAGCATCATCTTTCAGGATTTAAAACAGCTCAACTGGAATTCTATCACCTCCACTAGCTTTGTTCGTAGTGATGCTTTCTAAGGCCCACTTGACTTCACATTCCAAGTATTTTTGTGGTGATTCATGTGTCCTAAAATTAGATTAGGATGATGATTGCACTAATACAAACATATCAATTCCATAGAATTGTACTCCTTTTGTTTGTTTTTTGGTCTGCACCACACAGATCTTAGCTCTCCAATGAGGGTTTGAACCTGTGCCCCCTGCCTTGGGAGGGGGTAGTCTTAACCACAGGGCAGCCAGGAAAGTCCCTGAAGTATACTCTTTAAACCAATATAGTTCTTACTTGACAAAATAATTTTCAAAAAAAAAATCAAAATTTCCATCAATTATGAGATGGGTCAAATAAATTATACTAAATCTATGCAATGGAGAATGCCACAGTTATGAAAATTTCATTGCCCTATTTGTGCCAGTAAAGAGAAATCTAAAAAAATTTGTTATAAGAGCAAAGTACAGAATACTGTATGTACTAAGGTCCAATTTATGTGACAACATGCATGGGATATTTCTTGAAAGACACATATGAGGCTGATAACAGTTGTCTTTGGAAAGTGGGAGATGGGATTAGAATGTGAGATGTTTCTTTTCAGTATTCCTTCTTATCTTTTCTTAAGCATTTTACTGTGCATATATTTATTCCACAATAAACTATTTTTTTTCCTAAAGGGAAAAGAGGGGAAAAGTCCAAATCAGTAAGACATGAAATACCCTGCTCTGTATGATAGATGTAAAGTGTTGTGGGGCAAACACAGATTGGGACAGTGCAGACCCACCCTCAGTTTACTATTTAACTAGGAAGAGATTAAATTTAAAAGTGACAACGTAATTTATGGAACTTTAAAAAACATAAAATTAGCATAAGAAACCATGTGTGAGTGCTCTATATACAGATGAGAGTTCTCCCAGCAGCACTCGGCTGCATGGTGTCAAGCCAGAGTATAAGCAGAGCAACCACACGACGCTTAAAAAAACAGGTGGCTTGTCAGAAGCTTGCTTGTAGCAAAATGGTCACAAGTGCAGCATAGCATGTTGTTTCAAGCACAAGTGGAAGTTTAGAAAACTTTTTTTGTGTGTGGCCTTGCCATGTAGATCTTTGGGCTTCTCGGGTGGTTTGGCAGTAAAGAATCTGCAGCAGACACTGGAGACACGGGTTTGATCCCTGGGTCAGGAAGATCCCCTGGGGGAGGGCATGACAACCCACTCCAGCATTCTCACCTGGAGAATCCTGTGGACAGAGGAGCTTGGCAAGCGATGGTCCATAGGGTCAGAGAGAGTTGGACATGAGTGAAACGACTGATCACACATGCATGACCCCAGTTTTCCTACCAAGGATTAAACCCATGCCCCCTGCATAGGGAGCCCAGAGTCTTAATCACTGCACTGCCAAGGAAGTCCCTAGAAAACTTTTAAAAGAAATCATACTAGGCTATACCTGAAACTAACACAATATTATACATCAACTGTCTCCACAAAAATTAAAAGAAAAAAAAAGCATAGTAAGGTTTGATTATCCTAGTCTCTCTACACATAGAGACATAAACGTGCCCTTGAAGGTTTAATAAGAGCCTCTCCCACATAGAAAAAAAATGGTTCTAGGTGCTAGGATGCTTCTTAAGCAGAACACTCACTGTTGGGTAGAAATAGTAGGTACATACTATTTCTAATTCTCATAGCCATCCTGCATGTTAGGAAGCAGTTAGTCTCATTTTAACATGCAGGGAATATAAACCCAGAAAATCAAAATACATTATCCAGTGCCCTACAACTACTATAAGCTGGGATTGGTAGTCAAACCTAGATCTGAATGATTCCAGCACAAGTATTCTTTCTATCAAACCTTTCCACTTCCCATCCGAAAACTTGCTTCTGGTGTTGTTCAGGAATCAAGAATTGAGAAGGGAATGGCAACTCACTCCAGTATTCTTGCCTGGAAAATTCCATGGACAGAGGAGCCTGGCAGGCTATCGTCTATGGGGTCACAATGAGTCAGACACGACTGAGCACACACACACAGGAATCAAGAAAGTAAAAGCAGTGTTTGTTCATTTACCTGAAGGGCTGGATAAGGAGTTAAACTTCCTGATTCTTAGTCCATTCTAAGATATCCTAACTGATATCCTAATTATGCATATCTTAATTATTCATAACTGGTTTGAGGGAAAGGTTTTGGTTTTTACAGTTGAGATGGGGAGACTGCCATGTATCAATGATGTAGCCAGATTAAGTGATAGCTAAGAATAGGAATGTTTATTAAGAACTATAACATTCAGATGCTTCTGCAAGGTGGATGTATATGACCATTTCACAGATGAGAAAAGAAAGACTTGGGGATGTCAAGCAGCTTACTCATGGCCCAAAATTGATTAATAAACAATTAAATGAATATGAGTGGTGAAGTCTGAATTCAAACTCAAAACTGTCTATTCCAGAACTTTTCGTTCTTCCCTCGGCCATGAAGCCACTGAAGCACAATAAAGATATATACAGAAGTGGCAAATATAAGACATTTGTTTCAAGAAATGTGGCTGTGAAGGGAATGAGAAACAGCAGCTGTTAACTAGAGTAAGGGACAAGGAAGTAAGGCTACTGTTGTGTTTCTTTAACGTACAGGAGATCAAACCACGTTTAAGACGGGAAGTGCCTCCTAAAGACTGAAATACAGTCCAGAGCACAGAGTAAGTGCTTAATAATTGTTTCTTACTTGATGAAAGTGAAGGAGCTATTGATTAATGGAGCAAAGTCTATAAAAAAGCAGGCATGTCATGAACCAAGAATGACAGTTAGTATTGGTAAGAATGACATTTTTTTCCAGAGAATCAGAGGCAAAGGAAATAAGGGAAGCAAAATGAAAGGAGGTTTTAAGTTAGAACAAAAGGAAATGGGGGTGGTCCAGTAGAGTGTTCTTCATAATCTTGGTAAAATAAAAGGTAAAGTGTCTGTGGTGGACAAGGAGGGAGTGAGACGGTCCGGGAATGTGGGGAGCTTTTAAACAACTATTATGGTAAATGTGATAAGGTCTCAGTGAGATCAGATTCTGAAGAAGCTGTGTTTAGTTAGGTATAAATGACTGGCACGGGCAGACAATTGCTAGGGACCCCATCAAATATACACTTAGATTGTTCTTAGTGCAGAGTATATCAGCCTAGACCTCAGGAAATACCAGACAATTGCTAGAGCTTTTTGTCCCATTTGGATGAACAATAGCAATATGTCGACCTACACAGATGTGTAGAAGATAAAAGTTTATATTCCACATTGCCAGTTCAATGGCTAAATCTTGGGGCAGTTTAGTTCAGTTCAGTCACTAAGTTGTGTCCAACTTTTTGCGATCCCATGAACCACAGCATGCCAGGCCTCCCTATCCATCACCAACTGCTGGAGTCTATCCAAACCCATGTCCTTTGAGTCAGTGATACCATCCAACTATCTCATCCTCTGTCATCCCCTTCTCCTCCTGACCCCAATCTTTCCCAGCATCAGGGTCTTTTCAAATAAGTCTGCTCTTCACATCAGGTGGCCAAAGTATTGGAGTTTCAGCTTCAACAGCAGTCCTTCCAATGAAGACCCAGGACTGATCTCCTTTAGAATGGACTGGTTGGATCTCCTTGTAGTCCAAGGGACTCCTAAGACTATTCTCCAACATCACAGTTCAAAAGCATCAATTCTTGGGGCAGGCACATAATAATTCCCCAATAAATAATTGAAGACCTTATAAAAATTCAAACTATGATTTCAAAATAACTCAAGTCAGGATAGCTCAGTGATGGTTTTTATTTGTCGCATTCCTCATCCTTATATGATCATCTTTTATATTTATACTATGCTTCAGACTTTTCAAGATGCTTTTGATACATATCAGCTCATCTAATCTTTAAACCTTTATGAAGTAGTTGGGGTCTACCACTTCCATTTGACAGATAGAAAAATTAAATCACATGGAAATTAAATGATTTGCTGAAGATAAAGGACTGTTTGGTGTAAAGCTGGTGGTAAAATCAGTTTTCTAACATCTGACTCAATTCTAAGACATCCCAACAAAATCATGATTAGAAATTAAGTCTACAGTCAAGGTTTTATGGCAATTGGGGATGATATGATACATTGTTTTTCAGGGTGTTTTAATATTTATTTTATTTATTTGGCCGTACTGGGGCTTGGTTGCAGCACATGTGATCTTTGATCTTTTGGTTGTGGCATGAGAACACTTAGTTGTGGCATACAGGCTCTAGTTCCCTAATCAAGGATCAAGCCCAGGCCCCCTGCATTGGGAGTGTGATGTCTTAGCCACTGGACCACCAGAGAAGTCCTCATAGTATCTTTGGTTTTCTTAAGGAATCCATGGATTGACAAGGAAATCCAGAACCACAACTCAAGATGCTCCTTAGACCTTGTGGACTGTGAAGGTTACAAACACCTTCTTCATCAAAAGTCATCAATGTCAGAATCTAAGGGGTAGATTTCCTGAGTCCTCATAGATCTTTACATTACAAGAGTATTGTCACAATACCAAGAACCAGTATTTATTTAAAAAAAAAAAAAAACTCAAGTACAAATTTTATGAAATAACACAATTTCCATTTTCTATATATAAGTATACTACCACTGTCAAAGTTTCTTCATTAATTATCCCCTCCCCTTCTCCCCACTCATTCTTCCCTTCCCCTTCAATTCTGTTTTTCCATTTATAGTTTTAGATCCTCACATAACGTCACCACTTTGGGTAGCTGGTGTTTCAGTGAACCTGGAACCACCCTTCAGGGCAGGACAGATAACCCCTGGGGACTGCTGGCAGACTCATGGAGGCCCCTGCCAGGCATTTCCTCCTAGTAAAATGGCCCGAGTGTTCCACCCATGTGTCAGAGCACATGACTTACGTGTAAGGCCTCTACTAAGCTCCCCAAATTAAAGAGAATGAAAAATCAAATCAGAAGTTGTTAACTTACCAGATTCTTAAGAGCTGTTTTCATGTTCTAGACAGTTCTGCAATTTCTCTCCCCTTCGTTCATAACTCTTCCCACTTTTCTGTAACCAGTATGAACTGCTCCCTACTGTAAGTACAGTCAGTTCTCTTTCGTTTTTGCTATTAGGCATACTTTAAAATTATGCTTAAGAATTTTATTATCAAACTTACTACATCTCTTGTGGAAGTTCAAGTGTTGCAACTAGGTGTAAGTCAAACTCCCATTCAGCTTTTTAACAAAATAGCCAGCATCTACTTGAAGCCTTAGTTCAGTTCAGTGCAGTTGCTCAGTCGGGTCCAGGTCTTTGTGACCCCATGGACTGCAGCACGCCAGGCCTCCCTATCTATCACCAGCTCCTGCAGTTTACTCAAACTCATGTCCATTGAGCCAGTGATGCCATCCAACCATCTCAGCCTCTGTTGTCCCCTTCTCCTCCCATCTTCAATCTTTTCCAGCATCAGGGTCTTTTCCAATGAGTCAGTTCTTCACATCAGGTGGCCAAAGTATTAGAGTTTCATCTTTAGCATCAGTTCTTCCAATGAATATTCAGGACAGGATTTCCTTTAGTATGGTCTGGTTGGATCTCCTTGCTGTCCAAGGGACTCTCAAGAGTCTTCTCCAAAACCACAAAAGCATCAATTCTTCGGCGCTCAGCTTTCTTTATAGTCCAAGTCTCACATCCATACATGACTACTGGAAAAACCGTAGCTTTGACTAGACAGACCTTGCTGGCAAAGTAATATCTTTGCTTTTTAATATGCTGTCTAGGTTGGTAATAACTTTTCTTCCAGTGAGCAAGGATCTTTAATTTCATGGCTACAGTCAACATCTGCAGTGATTTTGGAGTCCCCCAAAATAAAATCTGTCACTGTTTCCATTGTTTCCCCATCTATTTTTGCCATGAAGTGATGGGACCAGATGCCATGATGATCTTAGTTTTCTGAATGTTGAGCTTTAAGCCAACTTTTTCACTCTCCTCTTCACTTTCATCAAGAGGCTCTTTATTTCTTCACTTTCTGCCATAAGGGTGGTGTCATCTGCATATATGAGGTTATTGGTATTTCTCCTGGCAATCTTGATTCTGGCTTGTGCTTCATCCAGCCCAGCATTTCTCACGATGTACTCTGCATATAAGTTAAATAAGCAGGGTGAAAATATACTTTAAGGCCTTAAGCCTTAAGCTCCTATTAAAAGGTCCAGGAACATAATTCCTGAATCTGACTTGGGAAGAGAGTGGGCAGTAGGATATGAATTTACCTGCTTAGCTCACTGCAGCCGAGCGGTCCTGTACTGTCCAGTATTCTTGCTCTGTCTGCTACGATGAGGCCCATATCCCTGCACATTCCTCAGAGGAAGAAATTCCAAATGGTCTTTCAATTCTTGTAAAGCCACAGACTACCTAGGCAATATTGATATCTCTGAGACTTGAGGGATAAGACCCAAATATATAGATAGATAGATTGATCAGAGTTTTGGTTGTTAACTCTCAAATTTTACATTTCTAATTCTTGATACTAACTAAATTCTAAACTTGTTCTTCTTTCCCTTTGTTTTATTTCATATATTTTAGATATTTTCATGATTTTATTTCAAGCTCCTCAATTCCAAATCATGAGACATTTTTTGTCCTGTCAACCTGTATCAGTCATCCATCTTTGGGGGCCCATTTTCCACTAACTCCTGGATGTCTACTTTCCTGCTATCTGATTGTCAAATTCTGAAACATGTATCCAAAACACCACTTTATTTGAGTTCCTTTCTAGATTTTTTATAGTCTCCAGAGTTAATATTGCCCTAATAAAATGGAAAACAGTTGTTCAATATTTCACTAAGAGGCAAAGCACTAATTAGAAAAGTTGGACTTCTGAAAATCTGTTAGTATGTCCATTTGAACTTATCAATAATTTCCATCTCATAACTTTAAGTGCATGGACAGAACATGGCAGAAAGAGCACAAAATCATAAGATATCAACTAAGTTTTATATTCTGGCTAAGTTTGAATCCATCTCTGTTGCTTACTGACTTTCTGAAGTTGGGTAGTTTTCTTACTTATCAAATGGAAACTAGACAACAAATACCCAAAGAAGTGTTATGTAAGTTAAATAAAATTCCATGTACAAAATGCCTAAAATGGTTCCTAGCAAAAAAACGATTTATTAATGTTATAATTAATCTCAGAAATTTCCTATAGATTTATTGTTTCTGTTTCTTTATTTACTTTATTATAATTCAATATCCATTCTTTTCTTCCATCACATCAGACTAGATTTTTGCTTTTGAGAATTCCGATATTATTAATTATATTTTGGCACGATTTTTGAAGTTTACATTAAGATTTTAGAGCCAATCGTATTAGAATAAGCCAAGTCTACCTGTTTTTTGCCTCCCTGAAAAACTAAGATGCTTTTCCTTTGTATTATTTTGTATGCATGCAAATATATTCCTTGTAGTATTTGAAAGTGACCATAGATTTTGCAAAGCAAAATATCCCATTGCTAAATACTAGTGTAACATAAGAATACTTTAGTGTATGTTCCCTCAAGCTTAATGAAGAACAAGACAGTTATAGTTTAGTGTCTCATTTAGCCTGTCAGACTATCTCTAAGTTTTCCAAAAGTAATTTGAAAAAACAAACCATCCAATTTTCCATCACCCAGCTCTCCTTTCCTCCGGTTTGACTGCGCCCTCAGGCACGCCCTCTGGTGGTGGTGGTGAGATGGCTGTCATAGTTCCCTGAGAACCCCTTGGAGTTACAAGCCCAGGCTAATCACCCCACTTTCTGGACAGCTCAAGTTATTATAACCAGGGAAGGGAGAGTTGATGCCTGGCAAGAAGAGCAGCGGGTCGCCCCAGTGGCCTCATCAGAAAGCCTCCTAATCCTGTGTAAAGATAAATCCGTAGCACATGGAGTTCAGGGTAGGTTGAGTTCTAGTCTACCCAGCTCAGCATTCCCCAAACCATGTCTATAATTTCTCACCTTCAGGCCTTAGATCGCTCTCATGTGGTGGAGTCTCCCACTTGTTAAACATTTTGCGTGAAAAGATGTCAAAAATGGCTAATAAATAAGTTTTCTTCTCTTTGGATAATGGTTTGTTAGGGCTTCCCAGTAGCTCAGTCAGTAAAGAATCTGCTTGCAGAGCAAGAGACCCAAGTTCAATCCCTGATTCAGGAAGGTCCCCTAGAGAAGGAAATGGCTATGCACTACAGTCTTCTTTCCTGGGAAATCCCATGGGCAGAGGAGCCTGGCGGGCTATAGTCCATGGGGTTGCAAGAACCGGACTCAACTTGGTGACTAAACCACCAATGGTTTATTAATATCCATTCACAGTGGCTTATTTTTTTTGTGTAAAACTTTCAAGTCACTTATGATTCTATCAAACCATATTATTTATAAATTAAAATAACAAGCTGCATTTTCATCTGTCTCATTCACTAGGATTTTTAATATTTGTTTTATGAAAGAAGAGGTAAGTAATCATACCTTATTAGACAAATGGTCCTGGGACATTGGTAAATGACTTGAGAACAATAATAAGCCCATAAAAATAGATCTTGATCTCACGTCTAATTCCAAAATAAATTACTAATAATTTTTAAAAGTTAAATATAAAAATATGTATCCAATTAGAAACAGGAGGAAATATAAGGTTAATAATTATGTGTTCTCAATTGACTATGCCAAAGCCTTTGTGTGGATCACAATAAACTGTGGAAAATTCTGAAGGAGATGGGAATACCAGACCACCTGACTTTCCTCTTGAGAAATCTGTATGCAGGTCAGGAAACAACAGTTAGAACTGGACATGAAACAACAGACTGGTTCCAAATAGGAAAAGGAGTATATCAAAGCTGTATATTGTCACCCTGCTTATTTAACTTATATGCAGGGTACATCATGAGAAACACTGGGCTGGAAGAAGCACAAGCTGGAATCAAGATTGCTGGGAGAAATATCAATAATCTCAGATATGCAGATGACACCACCCTTATGGCAGAAAGTGAAGAAGAACTAAAAGCCTCTTGATGAAAGTGAAAGAGGAGAGTGAAAAGTTGGCTTAAAGCTCAACATTCAGAAAACAAAGATCATGGCATCTGGTCCCATCACTTCATGGGAAATAGATGGGGAAACAGTGGAAACAGTGTCAGACTTTATTTTTCTGGGTTCCAAAATTACTGCAGATGGTGATTGCAGCCACGAAATTAAAAGATGTTTACTCCTTGGAATGAAAGTTATGACCAACCTAGATAGCATATTCAAAAGCAGAGACATTACTTTGCCAACAAAGGTCCGTCTAGTCAAGGCTATGGTTTTTCCTGTGGTCATGAATGGATATGAGAGTTGGACTGTGAAGAAGGCTGAGCGCAGAAGAATTGATGCTTTTGAGCTGTGGTGTTGGAAAAGACTCTTGAGAGTCCCTTGGACTGCAAGGAGATCCAATCAGTCCATCCTAAAGGAGATCAGCCCTGGGATTTCTTTGGAACGATTGATGCTAAAGCTGAAACTCTAGTACTTTGGCCACCTCATCCGAAGAGTTGACTCATTGGAAAAGACTGATGCTGGGAGGGATTGGGGGCAGGAGGAGAAGGGGATGACAGAGGATGAGATGGCTGGATGGCATCACTGACTCGATGAACTCCAGGAGTCAGTGATGGACAGGGAGGTCTAGCGTGCTATGATTCATGGGGTCGCAAAGAGTCGGACACGACTGAGTGACTGAACTGGACTGAACTGAGGGTAGGGAAGGCCTTCTTGTATGTAACTCTAGTGACAAATTATCCATGAAGAAATTTACTAATCGAATTCAAGAAAAAGTAGTTAGCCTTAAATATCAAAAAACTTTAACTTTATGAGAAAAAGACAAAAATATCTCTAACATATAAATATAATCAAAAATTTTCATTTATCAGATTTATAAGGGAACTAATTATCCCTACCTCAACCCCCCAAAAAATGGCTGGCAAAAGAAAATATGAGCTAAGCCTGTGAGATTTTCTCTTGTCAAGGAATGTCACAAGTCACGGGTGTAGGGACTGGACAATTTTTAAAACTCGGAGAGGACTATGATAGGAAGAGAGAGGGAAGTGAAGTGAAGTCGCTCAGTCGTGTCTGACTCTTTCCGACCCCATGGACTGTAGCCAGGGTCCTGAGAGGGTAGTATTTCTAATAATTACCATAAGAGAGGCAGAAATATCTAAAAGGAATTAGGAAACTTTTTGTATAATATATAAGCAGTAGAAAAGTGGTTGCCAGGGGCTGAGTTGGGGGGGAAAAGGAGAGGTGGTTGGTCAAAGGATAAGATGTATAAAGTCTGAGAATCTAAGACAGAACATGGTGACTACAGTTGATAACACTATATTGCATAACTGAAATTTGTTAACAGAGTCCAACTTAAGTATTCTCGCCACCCTTCCCAAAAAGACAAATACGTGAAGTGATAGATATATTAATTAACTTGGTGAGGAGAAACCTTTCACAATATATATGTGTATCAAATCATCACATTATACAGTTTAAATATCTTAAAATTCTATTTGTCAATTATACATCAGTAAACTGGGTGGTGGGGGGGGGGATAAATGGAACATTTAAAAATCTATGTCCCATGATACTGAGAGTATTAAATTCTTTAAAGCATTAATTCAACCTACAATGCATTTCCTTCATTTTTATGTTTAAAATCCTCATTTCTGCATACTTGGAATGGTCAGTTCTTGCATGGTGAAGATTTGTCTTAATTCCCAGTATTTTTTGTTTTGCTTCATAGGTACCAACAAAGGACCAATGACTTTCTCAACAACTGCCCTGCCACCACCTCCACCATCCCATCCAGCCAGCCAACCACCATTGCCAGCATCTCACCCAACACAGTTGCCAGCCCCAAGTCTACCTCCCAGAAACATTAAACCTCCCTTAGACCTCAAGTAAGCAAAAGATTATTTCACCATTTCTTTGTCAATCTCTTGTCAGAAATTTTCAAACTATTCTTGGCTGAGTGCTGAGGGTTCCATGTGATTCTGGTGGAGCCACAAAAGTGGTCAGTTAGCAGGGAGAAGAGATGGCTTAGCAAGCTGCTCTCACACCTCCATATCTTTAGCAATTCTTATTTATCTGCTTTGGCAATGGTTTTCCCGTTAAGAGTTCATTTGAGGACAATTTCTAGAACCTTTTTAGAAGTTCTGAAGTGTTCTTCAGGTCAACACAACCAGCATCTCCTTAACCTTCATCATTTCCACCAGTACTACCATTAGCATCACTGCCACCATCATCTTCATCACCTCATCATTACCACCAGTACCACTACCATATTTTATTGGCGGCCTGTCATGTGCTAGGCACTTTACATATATAATCCTTATGACTTTATTGAATGGATAGTGTTTTCATCATTTCACAGATGAGTAAATGGAACTTTACAGAGGTTAAGCGACTCTCAATAGCAGACTGTCAATAGCAGTCTGAGTCCACTGTATACTTTTAACCACTCTGCTAAATAACCTCCTATAAGTAAAAAAAATGAAGGTTTTCTCTAAGTAATCAGATTTCTGACTGTATATTTAAAAAATAGGAAACTTATTCAAGCCCACTCTCCCTTTTCTTAGATAGTACTTTTTAGACATGTCAAAACTGTATATGTTGTTATGTACAGGCTCTTTATCCGTGATTTACCAGAAGAGCTGGCTGAGAAAAAAACAAGCAGAAGACTGGGATAGAATGAAACATTGTTTTTAAGAGAAATAGACAATGGCAGGCATAGATTCTGCTGGCAAGTCAGAGTAGATCTTCTGTTTCTTCTTCTAAAACATTGCTTTGCATGATTATCCTTTACCACAAATATGCCAAAAATATTTAGCTACACTTGTTTTCCTTCACTTCAATCCCCTACGAGATTGATGTTCATTACATCTAAAGTGTTTAATATTCATAATCCTTATGATAGACTCAGTTAATATCATGTCTGATTGACAGCTTTCCTTCAATGCTGATAACTACAATTTAGAACAGGAGTTGAAAACACACTTGTCATGGGTGGCTAGTGCTACATTTAACTTTATTAGGCTTTGATGGGGAGTGAGGGGGTGCTGTTGGTTAAAAACAGAACTCCAGCTAACTAAAGATGTTAGAGCAGTTTACTATCTTACATACAACCTGCATTTTACATTTATGTTAACCACATGCCCTTCCAGGCATTCGAGTTTATGAATCCTAGTTTATATGACAGTCAGCTTCCAAAGCAGAATATGAGTCATTTGCCTACTAACATATGAGTGTCAAATAAATGTTAACTTAATTAAAATAACTAATATGTGCTCTTATATAAACTTGATTTCTGTATAAATTGCTTTCTTTTCACATGTATTAAATCCTGTGTCTTTATCCTACTCTGAAGAATTTAACCCATTAGATTTTTATCTCAGTACTTTTGAGGTTTATTATAATGACTCTATCCTAACAGATGGCTTTAATTAGGCTGTGTAATTGGATCTGTGTAATTCTAGTGAGAAATTTCAGTAAATACCTTGAGTATGAATTCTTGATAAGGCAAAAAGACTGATAATTCTTTGACTGAAGAAATCATGGAGGAGGGTTGATCACTATTCCTGTTGTTTGAGAGTCCCCAGGACTAGTCCTAGGTTTGGTGATCAACCGCAAGGACACACAGGACCTAGCATACAAGAGTACTTGTGGCTAAGACTTATCCTAGTCATACTTTTCTAAACTTGGCAGTGGACAGAGTGAAACTGCTCCTTTCTCTAGCTACAAAAATGCAATATATGTGTGGTATTGCTTCCCAAGGAAGCCTATTAGAGTCATCTTTCTATTGAAAGCTGCCACCTAGGCACCTTCTGCCTAGCAACTACCAAAATACCAGACTTCTAGAAGTAAAGCAGGTGTTCTCCATAAGTCGTGTTGTTTATACAGTCTAGGCACAGCAAAGCACTCTTATCATTAGGGAACTTCTCCTATCAGTGCAAGGAATGCTTTAGAAACTGAGTTCCCAGATATAAGCCAACAGACTATCTTGGTAGAAGATTCTTTTTAAAATAGCAGCTTCAGACCTGCTACGTTAACTCTTTTCTGTAAACCTGCCCCCAAGAATCCACTGTGATAAGGTGAGGAATACATAGTTGTAGAGGAAGAATGAATTTCAAAGAGACCGGTAGCCTGGACTACTGCATCCTACCAACGTTGGTCAATTTCCCACATTTGTAGGAAATTCTTACAAAGTCAAAAAGAGTCCACCAACCAACCAGGTTCAAATTTTTGCCTGTAACATTGCTTACATCAGAAATTAGCAAAATCCATCAGTTGTAATAAACTTAACTTCATCCTTATTTCCATTTTATTAAGGACTGTTAATTCAAAAATCTGATTCATTTAAGAGTTATCAACTCCTCAAAATGTATATTCTCAGAAAAAAAAAAAAGATGCTGAGAGACAAGAATTTAGATGTTACATTGCCTAGATACGCTGGAACTGTCACATCTAAAAGTTAAATGTCAGATGAAGATGAAAGCTAAGGAATATCTGTCAGATGATTATTTTTTCAAAAGTAAAAATGTGGTATATGGTGTAAGACTTTCAGGCTTCTATCAGAGAGCCCAAGTAAAATCCAAAATGAAGAAATATCTAGGTTGGAAACTTTCCCCCAACTAGGGGAAGCTAGAAAAGACACAAAGAGGAAATGAAAGTAAAATGGGTCTTGATAGTCAGACTCATAAATTTATATTTCATGAGAGGGAAATTTATAGAACAATCTTTAAGTAAAATTGTGAAAGATGGGTGTCTCTGTGCTTTTTCTCTGCCCTACCACCCTTCTAGTAATGATTTTGGGAGGCACCACTTCCTGCCTTTGTAATAGAAGTTCAGGAAATATCAGTGAACAAAATAAAGATCCCTACTCACATAAAGCAAGGGCAAGAGACATAGGGAAAAAATAAGAAACTAGTAAAGGATATAGAATTTTAGGAAATATCGAGTGATATGGGATAAAGTAGAGCAGGTTAGGTGGTGTGAGGGCTGGGGACAGTGTGTTGCAACTTTAAAAGGAGAGATGAGGGTCGCTCCCCTTATAGGAAGTTATACTTGAGAAAAGACTCAAGGCAGTAAAGGCGCTAAAGCCTGCAGATTATCTGGAGAAAGACCATTCTAGTCAGGAGGACAGATAGGACAAAGACCTCGAATGTCTAGGGACTGGGAAAGAGGTAACTGAGGCTGGAGTAGATGGAATGTGTAGTAGAGACAGACTCAGGCAGACCCTGCAAGTCGTGATAGAGATGATGGCTCTTATCCTAAGTGACGTGGGAAAGCTGAAGAGCTTGAGTGGAGCAGCGATGTTTTCAGGCTTACGTTTTGTGAGTATTGCCTTAATTGTCTGAAAAGAGGTAGTAGGCAAATGTTGAAGAAGGAAAACCAGTTAGGTAGGTCCTACAGAAATGCAGGCAAGATATTCTAACCAGGATGGTGCAGTGGAGATGATGACAGGGGTCCAGATTCTGGATGTACTTTGAAGGTAAAGACCACAGAATTTGGACTTAGAGTATGAAAGGAAAAGAGGATCCAGGGCAATTGCAAGGTTCTGAGCCTGAGTAACTCCAAGGATGATGCGTCCATAACTGAATGAGATTGGCTGAAGGTGAGCAAGTTTAGGAGTGGGGAAAATCAGGACAGCCCAGCTGTGCAAAGCTTGTGGTGTGCTTGCAGGCAGAGATGTTGAGGAGGCAATTAGGTGTAAGAAATGAAGAGCTGGAAGGGAGTTCTGAGTTATAAATATGTGTTAGTCGTGGGCGTATACTCCATGCTTCAAGTCAGACACTGTTAGGATCACAGAGGAAGTGTATTCCTAGAACCACGGATTAGAAAAAGAACCAGTGCTCAGGTGAGGGACTGGCTCCCAAGAGGCATAAATGACTGATAAGGTTCACATATCCCCCCAGGGTGTTGAGTCTGTGTTGCTTAAGGCAAGGAAAAGAACTTCTAATGTGGATCAAAGAAAGAATTTCAGGCGATCACATGGCCATTATTACCTGCCTACTTCCCAGAAATCACTTGTAATTATATTGTTCAGGTCAGAATTTTCCTTAAGAATGTAAAGAATTGGAGGCAGATGAGAATTTAAAATAATAAACATATTTTATTTATTTATTTTTTTTAAGCCAGCCAAATTTAGGAGTCGGGGTTGTATACCAACTTTAGTGACACTAACGTTAATAAGTTCTGGTAACCCACTACCATCGGACCAGCCTAAAATAATAAACATATTTTAAAATAAAGTAGTTGAAGCCAAAGTTATAATGCATTTTAAATTGTATTGTTTCCCCACCTAGTGGTCAGAAAGCAGCTAGCTCCATTTTCTATTTTACTCAGATGTCTGAAGAGGAACTGAAATGGGTCAGAAGAGCTCGTTTATCATTTTCAGTGTTCAACTTCTTTAGGGTAACATATTTCTTGGTGCCACTTTAAAAAATTAATTATAATTTTAACAATGTAACTGGTTATTCATATGAATACAGAACCAATAGTTGAATATTTTAGTATACAAGGCAAATTACATGGTTATTAATAGTAATGAGACAGGAAAAGTGAAGTAATAAGAAATAATAACTAATGGAAATGACTAAAGTTGAAAAAGCAAAGTTTAACCAGATCTTATTTTGAGGTCATTCTTAGTGTGAGATTTTTCTGGCTTTAAAGTTAGAGGAAATGTAAGAATTCACCATTGTAACCTTTTTTATTAGTTAGAAATATTTAACATTTTCTGGAGTTTGAGACTTGCCATATCAGTCATATACTCCCAGATGGACTTACCTAAGTCCATTGGCTTAAACAAGTCATCATAACTGTATAATTTCTCATGCATTAAATACAGGAAGACGTGTTCCGGAGAAAAATTCACTGGATTTCATTTTCAGTGACGGCAGGCATGGAACAAAGTGTCACTTAGATTTCCTCTGTCTTTAAAAATCAAACTGACAAATGCTAAAGTCACAGAATAAAGGTCATGAATGGCAAATAAGGTATAAAGGTCAATAGCTTCCCATCTTTAACAATCAGGAAATAGAGCTCTAATAGCTTTCTGAGCATGACAGTCATAACATTAAATTAATTTTGCTTTTCTTTTTTAATTTTGTATGCTAAAGTAGAAAAACAAAAAACTATAGTGAAAGACCTTGAATAGTCATCCTTACTGTAACAAATGATAGCCTCCTATTCTTTTTTCACCTACTCCCTCTGCTTCATTTTCTAGGACTTGGGTTGTGACTAGTTTCACTGATTGTTTGTTTCTCTCTGTTCGGCTTTTCTCAATGCCTGTAACACTTTTCTTTCTTTTTTTTTTTTTTTACAGTTTGATCTGGGTCTATCCATGACGCTCACCTCCTTCTCCCCCTCATCTTTCTTCCTTTAATTCTTCACTGTTATTCTTATTCTTAACATTATTTCATGCTTAGTGAATATTTTGCTGTTCTATATGTGTTGGATTCAGATCTATATAAAACTAAAATTTAAATGCTATCATGTTGGGTCCATGAATATGTGCATGCATGTAAACATTACCTACAAGTAATAAATGGTTTGCATTAAGTGTAAGTAGATATGTATGAGCATGCTACACAGATCTTCATTTTGCAAATATCTGTTACTCTTCCGTGTGTTTCAGGAAGTTAACTGCAAGTTCAGTAGTCTTTTTAACTTAATATTATTTAAAAAAATAATAAACAGTTTGCTTTAGTAATAAATGCTAGTTTTTTAGAATTAATTTAGTCAAAAGTCCTATACCTGACAAGAATTATTCTAACAGCTTCCTAAAAATGACAGTCATAATAATAAATTAACTAACAAAGACATAATCTCATCATACCAAAGGTTTTTACGGTCTCATAGTAGGAATGAAGTGAAATGAAGTGAAGGAATAGAGACCTGCAAGTAATTGCTGTATAATTACAGTAATCCAGAATAGTCTCTGTAGTGAGCAGTGTATGACATATGGAAGTAGCAACTGCAGGAGCCTGGGAGAGTTGAAATAACTTCACAGAGGCGGGAGTGTTTAAGGAGAATCTTAAAGATTAAGGAGAGCCTCCACAGGGGATGATGAGAAGGGAGGATTACTCCAGAGAAGGCAAATAGCATGGGCTAAGCATGGAGGAACAAGAAACCAGTCTTCAGAGAATAAGTGAATTCAGTGTTAATATCTGAAAAGAAGATGATGTAAGAAGAGGAAATATAAAAATAAAACTGTAAAAGACCAGGACTGATCTTAAAGACCTGTACACTATGAAAAGGACAATAGACTTTATTCTATAGGATGTCAATGTATTTTGATGTCTGAGGTGTTTTAGATCTTATGCTTTTAACTAATACTTAATTTACTAAAGTTAATAGTATAAAGGCCTAATTTATTTTAAGTACTTAAATTCACATAATTTGCTATGCTATTTATATACTCAGTAATTTTTATTTCAATAAAAATGATTACTTTCAGGGGGATATTTGATCAATGATTGGACAACTTAGACTAAATTCTTTCATATCAATATTTATGCTCATAATAAACTTAAGTAATTAAGCTCATTTACATGTTTGGCATTGCATGTATGAATTTACATACTGAATTTTATTTTTAAGCATTTCTGATGCCTGACTGAACAAATTTCATGACTTTACTCAGCAGAACCCTCCCAAGAACTTGTAAACAACTCATAAATCTATTAAATCATATCCAGTTCCTTTAAATAATCCAATTGCACTTACAATTGGATTTTTCAGATACTTTTAAAGAAACATACTTATTTTTTAAAATATTAAGCATATAAAAGGCAAGGAGAATAATATAATGAGTACCCATATACCCCGCCCCAACTTCAACAATTATAAATTCACTACCAATCTTGTTTTATCTATACACTACCCACTTCCCTCATCTCGTATTATTTTGAAACTAATATCAAACATTATATAATTACATTCATAAATATTTCAGTAGGTATTCCTAAAAATAGACCCTTTGTATAATATAAAACATCAAGCCACTATTCAGTTGTCTCTTAAATCCTGTGTGGGTTTTTTTGTTTGTTTGAGTAAGAATCCAAGCAAAGGCTGTGGCTTATATGTTTTGCAATTCTCTTTCAAGCTATAGGTTCCTCTTGTATTACTTCCGTTTTACTTATTGCAGTTTATTTGTTGAATACACCAAGTTGTTGGTGGGCATTATAGTCGCCCACAGTCTACATTGTGCTGATTGCTTCCTATAGTAAGCTTATGTGTTCCCCATTCCTCTGTAAACTGGCTGTTGGATATAGACAAGCGCTTGATCAAATTTCGTTCTATTTTCTAAATGTGCTTCTTTCTTTGTTTAGGTAAGACATAAGACTCTAAGTGATGGTGGATTTTTTTTTATCAGGAGCTCATAGTTTTAGCTGACTCTGTTTTGTGAGGCCAGCAATCATAGACATTCAACACTTAGGAGTCCTTAGTTTTCAACTAAAATAATAAGCCTAACTCACAAATATCTAAGGTAACAAATTTCTTAAACATAACAAACACTTAAAATATTGAACATACATTATTGTCCCAATGATTAGAAAATTTATTTCACAGATTTTTGTATCACAGGTTTGAATTACTTCATCCTTTCTGTATTTAATTCTGAATCTTCTAAGATTCAAAAGAAAAACAAGTATCATGTCATGATCAATCTCACTAGGCATTCACACTTACCTAGATAGTAAGCTATGCATATATGTTAATTTTTAAATGTTCATTTTTTTAAGTGAACTTATTAGATAAAAGTTTATGACTACATTTATGTATCTAAGGTATTTCTTCCAGAGTCACAAGGACATCCACTAAGCCTTTTTTATGGTCTTAGTGATAGCAAGGCTCTTCCCGTTCACATTCTTCAAATGGTATTAATTTCACTTTAGAAAGATCACTTTGGCAGCTGAATAAAGAAAGGACTTTAAGGGTAGAGAAATGAAGCACAATTCTCATTACTAAAAGACTATCCCAAAGGCCACTGCAGGGCTCCACACTAGTGATGGTAGAATCCTGATCTTGTGTCTAGCAGGACAGGGGAGAGAGATGGAAGGGGAAGTGAGACATTAAATATGTAGAACTGACAGAACTTGATTAATTTGACAAGGCACTGTAAAAGAGTAAGAAATAAAGGCTCTCACTTTTTGAGTGAGGCTTGGGTGGTGAAGTGAATTTGTAGTGCCATTCACCAAGGTAAGAAACTGAGTAGGGAAAATAGATTTAGGCTGAAATTAGAATGAAAACCTCAACTTCAGGGATGTTAATATAGAGCCCTCAGTTTGTATCAGGACATACAAACACGGATAGAAAGATGCATATATAGATAGGCAGATGACAGATAGATAGATGTGTCTGAAACAAAGAATATGAGATTCTCTATGGGCTAGAGATTTCAGTGTGAAATCACCAACATTAAGATACTTTGTGAAGGTGAGGAAGCATGTGAGAATGTAAGACCATCTAGGGGGCAAAGGTAGAAGGAAAAAAAATGCGGAAACCAAGACAAGAACACAAAAGAACACCATCATTAAAAGAGAAGTCAGAGGAAACTAACCCACAAAGAAAATTGTGGGATTGAAACCAGAGAGACAAGCCATGAGCTAGAAGAGATTTCTCATGGAACCAAAAGAAGCTCCAGAAAAGCACAATAGCCAGTACAGTGTTAAGGGCCACAAAGCAATCAGGAAGGTGCAGGCTGAGAAGTGTTTAGTGGTTCAGTAATTAAGCCTTTTAAGAGTAGTTTCAGTGAAGGATTAGCGAAGGAAGTTAGATTGTAGTCAATGAAGAGACAAAGGGAAGGAGAGCCAGTAAAGTGAGTATGGACAGTTTTTCGTACTTGGACTAGGAAGCAGAAGATGTCCTTGTGGTGATGTGTAGAATTTAGAAAGGTGAAGAGAAATGTGTGTTCTTTATGAATGAGAGTAACTTGGGCTGATGGAGGAAACAGTACAATAAGGTCCATCCTGAGAGGAAGCTCATAAGTTCATTTGTTCTAACCTAGGTTGTAAGTATTGCTTAGGCTGTAACTGCAAGCCTTGGTACCCAACTAACACAATGGGCCATATAGTACTGTACTGTAATAGGTTTATAATACTTTTCACATAAATAATACAGTTAAAAAAAAAACACAAAAAGTAAAGAAAATATTTTTACACTTACGGTACAATGCCTTCAAAATACACTAGAACATTACAACAGCTGGCATACAGGGGCTGGTATTGAGTGAACAGGCAAGAAGAGATACTAATTGGAGGAGGAGAAGAGGTGGGAGATAGCAGAGCTGAGAGATCATCAGCAATAGGAGACAGAGGGCAAGCTGCAATTTCACTTTCTCCTCACATAGTTGGATACGCAAACACATACACACAACTGCATTTTTGAAAGCTTGCAACTTGAAGATTTGTTTGTAGAGGACTTACTATAGTGAGATATTTAGGAATGGGGAGTGAAAGAAGAAGGACAATAATAATAATAAATAAATGATATGATGACACACAGAAGAAAAGGAATAAAAGGAGTGAAATAACTGATCATTCAGATAGCATTCAGGACACAGATGGAAAGAAGAGCTTTGGAGATGTAAGGATGGGTGTAATTGTAGATAAGCTTGGAAGTTAAAGGAATGTATTTTCTTAAGAAAGTTCACTCCCAATAACAGCTAAATAGTGAAATAAGAAACAAAATCATCTAATGATAAAGGAAAGGAGAGAAATAGGAGATTTCAGGGAAGAAGTGAAGGTCTTGAATAGTTATCAAGAATGATGTAAGAGAAGATTGACTGGGGAAAAAGGTGTAACGAGATTATAGGATAGTGTTGGGAGTGCAGCTGAGACTGAATGTCAATTATTTGTAATCTCCCAAATCAGTAAGATGGCAATTTTCCCCAGCTATGCTGATCAACCCAAGAATAGAAATAGAAAATACAGATGGTTCCATAAATCATTAGGGGCCCAGGTATTGATAACTGTTATGAGTAGTTGGAGTGAAATGGTTTGAAATGAAGCACCTTGGAGTCCAAGCCACAACTGATGGAAGCAAAGCCAGTGGAGAATACCTAGAAAAGGGGGAGGAGCCAGGATTGAAACTAATGGCCTTTGAAATCTATACCATACAGCCAGTTTTCTGCCTTCAGAACTCAGAATTGACTTATTGATGTACTGTCATTTTTAACAGAAAAACATATTACTGCCCTGAAACTATGGATTAATTGTAGGTGCTCACTTTGAATGGACAGTGCTGGACACAAGTCCCCCAATTCTCCACTTTTTTGCAGCAGTAGAGCATCAGTACAAAGCTAAAACCTGTTCTACTGACTTTGAAGTTTTAAATCAGAGTAGATGTGAAAGAAAAAAGAGTTATTTTAATCTTATTTTTAAATTTTTGTTATTTTTATCATGACTATTGGTTGCTGCTTGCTGCCTTGCTCTGGCTGTGGCGAGTGGAGGCTGCTCTCTAGTGCAGGGCGTGGCTTCTCACGCTGGTGGTTTCTCTTGTTGTGGAGCCTGGCTTCAGCAGTTGTGGCACACAGGCCTCGTTGCCCGCAACATGTGGGATCTTCCCAGACCAAACATGTGTCCCCTGCCAGATTCCCAACCCCTGGACCACCAGGGAAGCCCAAGAGTTATTTTTAAATAATCCTCTTTTTTTTTTTTCTTTTTCATTGTAAGAGGAGCATCTTCGTATACCATTTTCACTTTTTCCTCTCTCTTGTTTTCAGAGGCCCTGTAAATGAAGAAAATCAAGATAGTGTCATGCACTCTGATGGTAAGAGGCAAATGATGTTTTATTTTTTTGTTCCCTCAGATATGAAAGTTAGAGTTAATTGTTCTCACAGGGTCATTAATGAGTCATTATCATCATTAGTCCATGCAAGTCCTCTTGTTTTACTTATTTATTCCCTTTTCTCTTCACGACCCACTCTCTTTCCTTCCTTATCAGAGTAAAATATTTTCATGCACTTAGGGTGTATATGTATTTTGTACACATTCTTTATATATTGTTGTATGTGTATATGTATATATTTCAGTTTGCATAAACAGTATATTATAGCTCATTCTGGTCATTTTTTTACACTCAGACTAATGTGTTTTGTGAGGCTCATCCATGAATATATCTATATTTATTTCTGTTAACTACTGCACAGCTCTCCACAGTATGCATTCTATGCATATTTCACCTCCAACTTACTATTACTGAAAATGATATTAATAGTTCAATGCACCTTCTTGTCCATGTCCCCATGTGAACCTCTGAGAGCCTTCCTTGAAGATGTGTATCAAGGAGTAGAGTGACTGCTTGTAACTGTGGCATATTCATTCTGACTGAGTAGTACTGGAGTACTTTCCAGAAGAGCTGCATCTGTGTGTAGCCCCATCCCAGGGCATGAAGATTCCAAGATGCTTGCCTTTCACCAGTGCAGAGGCAGCTTTCCAGTTGTTTCCAATCTTCTGTGTATAAAATGTCTTGTTTCAATTTCATATCTCAGCTTACTACTGAGTTCAAAACCTTGACTTGTTTGTTAGCCTTTGTGGTTTTCTCTTCTGTAAGTTGCTACTTCCAATTCCTTGACCTTTTTTTCCTGGGGTTGGTATCCTTTTCTGGATGACTTGCAGGAGTTCCTTTGTATTCCAGATATTAATACCATGTCAGTTGTAGGGTGGAGAAGGCAATGGAAACCCCCTCCAGTACTCTTGCCTGAAAAATCCCATGGATGGAGGAGCCTGGTAGGCTACAGTCCATGGGGTCGCTAAGAGTCGGACATGACTGAGCAACTTCACTTTCACTTTTCACTTTTATGCATTAGAGAAAGAAATGGCAACCCACTCCAGTGTTCTTGCCTGGAGAATCCCAGAGATGGGGGAGCCTGGTGGGCTGCCATCTATGAGGTTGCAGAGAGTCGGACATGACTGAAGTGACTTAGCAGCAGCAGCAGTTTTAGGAATTGCAAATATCTTCTGTCATTCTGTCCATTGTCTATTAACTTAGTCCATACTGTCCTTCATTGAACATAAATATGTTTTGATATAACCAAATTTATTAATACTTACTTTGTAATTTGTACTTTTAAAGTTTTGTTTAAGAATTCCTATCCCTAGGAAATAAAAATATTATCTTCTATTTTCTTCTATGAACTTTATCCTTGATAGTTAGGTCTTTGATTGTTTGCAGTCCAATTCTGAGGAATTAGACTTCCCTGGTGGCTCAGACAGTAAAGCGTCTGTCTACAATGCAGGAGTACTTGGGTTTGATCCCTGGGTTGGGAAGTTCACTGGAGAAGGAAAAAGCAGCCCACTCCAGTACTCTTGCCTAGAAAATCCCATGGAGGAGGAGCCTGGTATCCATGGGGTTGCAGAAAGAGTCAGACACAACTGAGCGACTTCACTTTCACTTTCTGAGGAATTAGTAGAAACCTAGATTTTTTTTCTCATGTACAAAGTCAGTTTTCCCATTATGATACTATGAAATTCACTCTTTTCTCATTAATTTATAATACCGCATTTACTATATTAACTCTATTGGTGTGTTTGTGTCTTTTCATATATAGGTGTATTTGTGTGTACATAATGTTCCTGGGTTTGACCTCTGGGTCAGGAAGATCCCCTGGAGAAGGAAATGGCAACCCACTCCAGTATTCTTTGCCTGGGAAATCTCACAGACAGAGGAGACTGACAGGCTACAGTCCCTTGGGTTGCAAAAGAGTCAGACAAGACTTAAAAACTTAACAACAAATGTGTGTTCCTATTTGTGTGTATGTAGATTTTATCTGTCTCTGAGCTCTGTGTTCTATTCTACTGGTCTATTCATTCATGGATCAGTTCCACATGGTTTTTATTGTTATTGTTTTAGATGATGTCTTAATACCTGAAAATTTGTTGATATTATTAAACACTTGAGCAGTAAAATATCTTTTTAAAAATCTAATTAACTTGATTTGTTTGATACATGAAAGCAAATCCTTGGGAACAAATGAGTCAAAAAGTATGAACTTGTGATTTTCTGGTAAAGCCTGTGTTCCACACAAGCCCACAAAACCAAATGCGGATGCTTTCAGCTTCCATTCGTAAAGAGACTAAAGAGTGTCTTCAGTTTTTTTCACTCTTGCATTATTTTATGAAAGCTAATGAAATGATTTTATAATAAGTTACAAGGTTTGAAAGAGCCGTAGTAAGGATCTAAACCACATATTCTATTCTCTGCTTCTAAACCTTTGGTAAAGTATAGATTCTGTTAACATTATGAACTGTTTTGAGTATTATGTTACATCTAACAATCCTCTATTAAAGCACTTATTAATTATTATCCCTTTTTTTAAACACTTCAGGTACTGGAAATCTAGATGAGGTTATTTCTCTTTTTTTATTCTTCTTATATTATATTGCTGTAACTAGAATATGTAACAATTGCTGTGATTTATTTTCTACTGACATAAACCAACAAATGAAAACTCTTAAGAATAATGGTAATATTTTTCCATTGCAAACTTATTTCACCTGAAATGCTTGAGACATTAAACACCACACTGACTCAGTAATTTTGTTATACTAAACAGAAACTGAAGTCTGGCTACAAATCTGAATTACATAGCAAGATATAAAATGAAATCTTTCTGTGCTTCCTTTCCCAGTCTGTCTCCAAAGAGGAAAAAAAATTAAATATGCAAAATGTACACAAATATTTATGTTTGTTTTACTGAATATTTGAGCAATGTAGTATATATTTGTTCCCTAATTGAATGATTGCAATAAATTATTATTAATGTTTTTCTTGACAGGAACAAGAGAGTGAAGGAGAAACATATGAAGACATGTATGAGCAACCTTTTTTTTACCATGATATTTTTCTTCTGAGATGAATAGATGAATATAATAATTTGTATGAGGGAGAATGACTGGATATTCAATACTAGGAGGGGGAAAGTTCAACTGTTCAAGTGACAGGCATATAATGATAACCTTTATTTCAATACAAAGGACTAAAGATTCCTTTCTTGTCTAAGAGTTTTACAGAGGACTCTGTTAAAATGCCATTGTGTGAGAGGTCAGAGTCCTGCAACCCACTAGACAGCCCACTGGCAGGGAATTACAGGGCCAGGAATCTGTATTTCTTGCTCTCAGTGTGTCTTTGGGCAAATGAATTTGTGTATATATTACAATGTCCTCACCTAGGCAGTACTTTACCTCAAAATTCAGCTCTGAGAGATGATTTAACACAGCACCGGATGCCAAAGTTTTAACCTGCTTAAGAAGCAAAAATGTTAAAAAAAAGAGTTCCCAAATGGGTTTCTGGGTAGCCCAGGATTAAGAAATTTCTTAGCAAATGAGTGAAAATAAAAATCAAATATGTTAATCTTCCCCACCCAGAATTCAGTAAGACTTAGCTTTGTACCGTCACCCCTATTCCACATACTATCTTCTGTTTGGGGTAGGAACCTCTCTAAGTAGTGAGCCCTAACACATAAATGTCTGCAGGTGCTGAAACAACCAAACTTTTATCCACAGAGACACATCCAAAGAAAAAGAGAAGAAAAGAGAAAAGGAGGAGAAGAAGAGATTAGAGCTGGAGAAAAAAGAACAAAAAGAGAGAGAAAAGAAAGAACAAGAAATAAAGAAGAAATTTAAAGTAAGAGCTTGCTTGCTGATGGGTGAAAAATAGTAACCTCTCTTTTTATAACTTTCACACAAAAGAGGCACCATTTTTTGAAACCTTACATGGTGGGACAACTACTTAATCATTGTTTTCTAAAGAGTAACTTCCTTCATAACAGTAATGTTCTTGTCTACTACACTCCATTATCCCTGCACTAAAAATGCAATACAATAAAATCCAAATAAAATACGTGACTTATAATTTAGATAAAATCTAAACAAAATATGGTGGGAGCTCAAGAAATTTTATGTCAGTTGGGTGAATGAATACTCAGTTACTCAAATCCATTCTGACTCTCATTATGTGTTTCATTGTACCTGGAAAATTTCATGGACAGAGGAGCCTGATGGGCTACAGTCCGAGGGGTCACGAAGAGTCGGACACGACTGAGCATTTCCTATTAACCTACTTCCCTGGTGGCTCAGACGGTACAGTGTCTGCCTGCAATGCGGGAGACCTGGGTTCGATCCCTGGGTCAGGAAGATCCCATGGAGAAGGAAATGGCAACCCACTCCAGTACTCTTGCCTGGAAAATTCCATGAACTGAGGAGCCTGATAGGCTACAGTCCATGGGGTCGCAAAAAGACACAACTGAGCAACTAAGAGATTAAAGAATATGGGCTCAGGACTACACACATACATATCCCTGTGGCATGCATTATCATGGTGCATGGGACAGAAGTGTCTCTGGATTAAGCAGACCTGTCTCAATAAACCTCCGTGAGCCACCCTGACTGATGCTGCTAGACCTGACTCACATCTGTGCCTTTACTTTAAGCCTATGTACATGCTGACTTCTCATACCTTCTGTTTCTCCTTCTTCCTCCTTGACCTCTGTCCTCTCTGATCTTTCATTCTATCTGGATGACTCCTATTACTACCACTACTACCGCTATACTTGCAGGCTATACTCTCTTGGCTAGGCTTTGATGACATGGCCCGTCTGGTATGGGTCTGGTATGTCAGCTATATTTAGAGTGATTATCTAGTCACAAAACTATGCTTCACTTTGAAAAGGATTCATATCAAGTTTCCTTTAAATATTTAGTTCCTCCAGAACATTAATATATGGTTTGAGTTATGAAAGTCTGGCTTATATATAATTTCCCGGTATATTGACTATAGTGAAACAAAGATGCAACAGCAGGGGCAGGGAGAATGTAAAACTTCATTGTCAGTTGGACAGATGTGGATTCAAATTCCAGCTGCATTTGTGAGTTATATAATAGTGGACATATTGCTAAACTTCTCTGAACTTCAGATTCTTATTTTTAAAGTGAGTAGACAATATTTCTCCTGAAAGTTTGTTATGGGATTAAATAAAATAATATGTCGTGTCTATTATAGGCTCTGATTCAATTTTGCTTACTATATATAAGCAAAAGTAAGATTGCAATATGACTATTAAAATATTTTATTCATACAGAATGTATGGCTACCAATGTTCATAGTTTTCAAGTAGAAAACATGGAAAATTAATTTCTTAAATGAAAATCTTTATAACATACTTTTTATGAAGAGGTTGTTTATAGTTTTGAAGGAATTATGTGAAGCTTTTTTGTGTGGTTTTTTTTTTGAGAATCCAATTTTGGATGGTTTCACTCATTTATTCAGATAATGAGAAAAAGAAAAAGATATGAAATCACACCACCAAACATGAACTCAAACATTTGTCAAGACTAGGACTTCATACACTATATTCCTTCCACAAAATTGTTAATAGATGTTCAAATTAAATAAATAAATGTGAGAACTGTTATACAGTCCACATTTCATTAATTCTATGACAAAATATTTCACATTTTAAAATTCTGAAATTAGGATGCATTATAATATTGTTGGCACATCAAAGTTTAAATCAAACTAGTTTACTTTCTTGGTAGTATATAATTAATGATGGTATCTCACAATTCATCACATCACAAGTTCAATAAATAAAGTAGAGCTTCTTCAAAAATCATGATGCATATTTACATATCAAAAGACTCAAGAAATTCTGTTGAAAAGACAAAAGATTAGGAAATTAGGACTTTAGGATTCATGGGCTCTAAACTAGATTACTCCTCTGCTGTCAAGAAACCGCTGTACTCTTCAGGATATTAATTATAAAAACATCACATAATATTGGTTTGCTATTTATTTTTATTCACAAAGCTATTTCTAAACTGTTATCTTGTTTATAGCAGGTAATGTCTACTCCAAGTTTATACATAGGAAGTACCATGAAGTCGAAAAAAAAGATATAAAATGTTTTTCTCACAAGTACAACCTACCACCACTACTAACCCTCTCTCTCTTGCTATTTTAAGCCTGCAGAGAACCATCAGAATAATTGCACAAAGCAGAGGGAAATAACCTCTGTCTAGTAAGCAGAACACCAGCATACCCCATAAAAACACATAGCACCCAGCATGTCGCATACATAAGTGGTGTTTGATTTTCAGTCACTTCCTCTTCAAATCTTCCACAGAGTTCCCAAGGTCAACAGATCACTGCCATTCTCTCCTGGCCCCTGAACACGTGCTTACCTGTTTTTGCTGGTTCTGTCTGACCTCTACAATTTTCCCCTAGCCCCTCCTATGAGAACCCTCACCAGAAATAACATTCACCCTCAACTTCTGGTTCAAACCTGTAAATGTTGGTAATAAGCAGGTTAGCAAGTAGTGGACCTAGTCTTTCAAAACTGCATTCCCTAAGGATTTCCTGAATAGTAAGAAGCTGGTTGTGATTTTTTTTTTCCCCTCTTTGCAGCTAACAGGCCCTATTCAAGTCATCCATCAAGCAAAACTTGCTGTGATGTCAAAGGAGGAAAGAATGAACTGAGCTTCAAGCAAGGAGATAATATTGAAATAATTCGCATCACAGACAACCCTGAAGGAAAATGGCTGGGCAGAACAGCCAGGGGGTCATGTGAGTGCATATTTTTCTAAGACTTCAAAGTGTTTTCTTTTGAGCCAATCTTAATGTGAAAATTCTTCCAAAGCTAGTCATAAGCATTAAGTTGGGAGTATGTTACAGAGAAGACAAAAATAGGAAGATTTTAAATGACAAGCATAGCTCCATCTTCACCTCATTTGTGTAATATTGTTAGTTGGGAAAAAATGTAAATATAATATCCCAAGAAGGAGCAAAGAGTATTAGGTTCTTCACTGATGTTAAAAAGCAAAAACGTTTCTTCTGAATCACTTTAGAACCTTGAAAACAGACTCTAGACTTACCCCAAAGCACAACATCATGAGACTTTGACAAAGCACAGTGAAGCATGTGTCAGCAAGTCTTTAAGTCAGAATTGCAAGCAAAGAAATAAAGGGAAAATGTAAAAAGAAAGTGTATAATTGATATTTTATTTAGAACTCTATGATATTTAAACTACAGTTATCTGAACATAAATTGTTCCCCTTTTGGTAGATGGCTATATTAAAACAACAGCTGTAGAGATTGACTATGACTCCTTGAAACGGAAAAAAGGCTGTCTCAGTGCTCTTTCATCAAGACCTTTTGAAGATGACCAGGAAGTGTATGATGACGTTGCAGAGCAGGAAAATGTTAGCAGGTATATGTAACAAAAAATCGGAAAGCAAATCAAACTATCTCTTTGTCAGAGATTGTGGGTTTTAAGATGCTAGAATTTTACTTTCCTAATTTCCTACTACTTTCTATCACTAAATTAAATTACCGTTTACAATCACTTCAATATGGATGAAAACTCATTTGAAACTCTATAGTCTTTCATTTTACTCTTTGGCTATTTGTGTTAAATACTGCTTGAAAAGTAACGGGCCATTGGCAGATGTGTTGTCAATCCAAAAACTGTTTTGCAATATTCATTCTGATTTGACTTTAAGGATATGCCTAGAATACATATGACATATGACTTTATAAAATATGAAGCATGAGATATAAAAGTTAAAAATATGAATATAAAATATAAGCTAAAAATATAAAATATTTTTCTCTGAAATCTGAGTCTAAATATATTTGTCATTGTTATTTAAAAACATAACAAATAGAAATGCTTTTTTATGACAACTTTGCTCTTTAAGAGTAAAAATGTAAAATCTCAATCCACTATGATCCCTAGCAATCAACTAAGGGTTCAACTTTCCATTGGACCTTATGACCTTCCCTGAAAAAATTACAGGACCATCTTTCTGGGGCAGAGGGACAGATCAAGACATTCTTTCTAGAGGAATCAAAGGGGAGGGCAAACTTCTCTCTCATACTTTCCTTCTCTTCCTTCTCAGTCTCCAGCTCCCCCTATAGTGCCTCCTCTTGTGTCTTTTTCTCCTAGCTCTGATCTTCCTTGTTCTTTCTTTTTCTTCCTTTTCTGTTCTCCTTTCATTCCATCTTTCCTCCAATATCTCCCTTTCCTGGTAAAGCCATAATCTCTTTAAATTGAAGGAAAATCTCCAACCCAGTGAAGAATCCTCATTTTTCTATGCCTACTTTGTTAAACAGGGAAACCTCCCCACATGATCTATGCAAGATCTTCATTTGAGAAAAAAATGTGTCTGCATTCTTTATAACCCAAATTTCAAAGTAAAAAATGTTTTTATTATTAAGCATTCTAAAAATGTAAAAAGATCAAAATATAAATATATTAATATTTATTAATACTAATAGTTATGAAACATATAAAGAATTAAATTTCCCTTTTATGGTTTTGAGTTTATGGCATCAGTTAAACATATTGCTTTCAAGCAGTTCATCATTCTAAAATGACTGATAGCAATGCTGTCTTAACATATTATGATCATAAATTATGCAATACATATCAAAACATGCCATGTATGCACTGGAGTTTACAGATTGGAAATTGACCTTAGTAATATTGGAAATTGACCTTAGTAATAAGAAACACCTTGACCTACTTTGAAGTTAGCAAATGTCAGATTTGATATGAGAGTTCCAAATGGCCATATTCTGAGAGTTACAGAATTTTCTGGACATGAGTGTGTCTTACCATGTATATTATCAGCATATATACCTTATGTTGGGCTTCCCTGGTGGCTCAGATGGCAAAGTCTGCCTGAAATCCCCTGAGAAGGAAACAGCAACCCACTCCAGTATTTTAGCCTGAAAAATCCCATGGATGGAGGAGCCCAGCATGCTATATAGTCCATGGGGTTGCAAAGAGTTGGACACGACTGAACTACTTCACTATACCTTATGTTTGTCTTTTATCTTTTAAAAAAAAAAAACACAATTTCTCCTATTTTGGAATTAAAGAACTCCACTTCACTTTCACTTTTCACTTTCATGCATTGGAGAAGGAAATGGCAACCCACTCCAGTGTTCTTGCCTGGAGAATCCCAGGGACGGGGGAGCCTGGTGGGCTGCCATCTGTGGGGTCACACAGAGTCGGACACGACTGAAGCGACTTAGCAGCAGCAGCAGCAGCAGTGAGATATATATATATTTACACTGATGAAAATACTCAAGAAATAAATAAATCCACAAAAAAGGGATGATATCCTTAAAATGAAGCATTGTTTTCATAATAAGTGACTGTTTCCCAAAACTAATGCTATTACCTTTTCCATTTTAACTAGTCTGTACACACCACAGAGCTTCCCAGATGGTTCAGCAGTAAAGAATCCACCTGCCAATGCAGGAGATCCAGGTTTGATCCCTGGGTCGGGGAAATCACCTGGAGAAGGAAATGGCAACCCACTCCAGCATTCTTGCCTGGGGAGTCCCACGAACAGAAGAGCCTGGCATGTTACATTCAGTCCAGGGGCTGCAAAGAGTAGGACACAACTTAGTGACTAAACCACCACCACCATACATTCCACAACTCTAGGAGACATCTCCAGTTAGTAAACATGTAGCAGAAAAGGGATCTTCTGTTTATAAAATGGGGTTAGAGGAAGTGTATAGCTTCACTGATTAATATTTTAAACAAGTACAGCACCACAATATTTACTAGCATCTATTACATTGGAAGGACTGATGCTAAAGCTGAAACTCCAGTACTTTGGCAAGCTCATGTGAAGAGTTAACTCATTGGAAAAGACCCTGATGCTGGGAGGGATTGGGGGCAGGAGGAGAAGGGGATGACCGAGGATTAGATGGCTGGATGGCATCACTGACTCGATGGACGTGAATTTGAGTGAACTCCGGGAGATGGTGATGGACAGGGAGGCCTGGCGTGCTGCGATTCATGGGGTTGCAAAGAGTCGGACACGACTGAGCGACTGAGCTGAACTGAACTGATTCCTTCTTTATGCATATTTAATAAGAAAATGGAAGAAGAGACATCACTTCTACACAAGTTGTTTTGTTTTTTTTTTGAAACTACAGCTGCTGCTGGCAGAGATCTTATAACAGAACATGCTTTGTCCTTAGTAGAACAAGGAGAGATGCTGAGTATAGCTGGCAGCTTGTTCTTGCAAGAATAAGAGAAAGCACCAGCCTCTCCTCTCCCTCCCCCATATACCTCCTGGCTCCTATCAGGAGGTTCTTGACCAGCTCTTTCCCAATTTCTCCAGGGTTAGGAGAACCAACTGTATACCTCACACTCTGAGAGCAGACCGGAGGCTTAAAAAGCACAGATCCTGGCAGCTGTTCTTCTCCCTTTCTTCTCAATGAAGCAGTTTTTTGTAATAAAAGTGAAAAGTTGAACAAAAGGAAATTACAAGTGCAAATACCACTCCTTTGTCATATTAAAAAATTTTTCTTCTAGGTGTGTTTCCCAACCTTTTTCCTGCCATTTCTCCTTTCCTCTTTCTCTTTCCTTCTTTTCTCACACTCTCCTTTCCTTCCCTCTAGCTCCCCAAATCAATGGTTTATATTCCAAAGAGAAAATGAAGAACTGCTCTAGAATTCAAATAATATATAGTGCCTTTGTTCCTGATTGTGATCACCCAGTTCTTGGAAATTGGATATGAAGTCTCCAAGGTGGAATATGTTGTATTTGCCAGAAGTGGCAGCCAACCCAAATCTGCAGTTTTTCTCATAATTCTAAATGCTTACTTCATGCTCAGAGGAAAGCATTGAAGACAGTGAGTGTGAAAATAGTTTGTAAGCAAGTAGCAAATATACATAAGCTTCATCAAAAATCATTTCTATTTGTATATTAAGACATTTATAGCATGTTTTTCTCCGAAGTTCCATTAGTGAAAATACTTTTTATTTCTAGATTAGCAGTAGACTTTAAAGTTATTCTGACTTTAAGGTTAAGGATCACATATGATATATAAATATACTATATGATTGTAATATCAGATATCTGTTCTTGGAAGATTATCTAAAATGCAAAAATGATGACACAGAGGGCACAGCCAGGTGTAGTAAAAATGACGTCGTCCATACAGGAAAGCAGGACACTGAGATTATTTCATTTTTTCAGTTAATCAAAAGTGGAAATGGTCATATCACTTCATTTCTCAGAGACTCAATTTTTTTTCTGCAAAATGAACTAGATGACTTCCTTTGCTTTCACATAATTCACAAGTTAGTGGGGAAATGGGCAAGAAAACAATTTTAAAAGAGGGGAGGTATAGAATGTTATAGAAAGAGAGATGTAAAGAATTAGGAGCCACAATGTACAAAGGCCCCACAAATAGGATTTCAAATTTTTTTAAGTATTCCCTTTGTAAAAAATGTAATGCAAAATCCTGTACTGAAAAAAAAAAAAAAAATGTAATGCTATTGGACTAAAAGTTAAATGCTGTCATTATAAGATATTGAGAGGAAATTGAATTCAATGCAGTAACGGTTCTAGAATAATACTCTCTTTTTTTAATAAGTCCATCTATGGAATGATGTAATACTATATAATCTGAAAATTGCCTTATGGTAAAATGCTAGAAACAAACAATATCATTGTTTAGAAAACTTTATGGAGTACTGAATCTCACTTGATCCTTATTAGTTTTGTTTTGGTTTTTGCTTTTTACTACTCATCTATTACAATAAGGAACAATTTTTCTTCCTTTTCACATATAACATCTAATAACTTTTCTTCTAATTAAAAAGTAGCTGATTTACAATATTATATTAGTTTCAGGTATACAAGTGATTCAATGTTTTTATAAGTTATATTCCATTTAAAGTTATTATAAAATATTGACTATATTCTCTATACAATGTACCCTTCAGTTCAGTCCAGTTCAGTTCAGTTGCTCAGTCGTGTCCGACTCTTTGCGACCCCATGAATCACAGCATGCCAGGCTCCCTGTCCATCACCAACTCCCAGAGTTCACTCAGACTCACGCCCATCGAGTCAGTGATGCCATCCAGCCTTATAGCTTATTTATTTTATATATAGTAGTTTGTACTCCTTAAACTCCCACCCCCACCCCAACACTGATAACCAGTAGTTTGTTCTCCATATCTGTGTCTCTTTTTGTTTTGTAATATTTATTCATTTGTTTTATTTTTTAGATTCCACATATAAGTGACAAGATGCAGTATTTGTCTCTCTGACTTATTATACTAAATATAATACCCCGCAGGTCCACTGGTATTGTTGCAAATAGCAAAATCTCATTCTTCTTTTATGGCTGAATAACATTCCATCGTGTATATACACTCTGTCTTCTTTATCTACTCATCTGTTGGTGGACATTTAGGTCATTTTTATATCTTGACAATTGTAAACAACATCCTGATAACTGTTGACTGGAATGTTATTTTTTCTCTCATTTAACTGCTCAATATGTACTTCCTTTCCTGACAGCTAAATAGTTAATACATCAATTAATGTCTACTCTTTTTCTCCTAGCCACAGTCAGAGTGGAAGTGGAGGTAAGCTACCCGCTTTTATCATTTTCTTGTCTTCGACGTCCTTGTGTATATTACTGACAAAATGCTCTTGTTTGCAAATAAGGAGGAGGATCTTAATGTGGTAGAAAGAACAATAGACTGGGAATCAATAACATGGAGTCCAGTACTGGCCACTGAGTGACCCTGAGCAGGCACTTCTTTCTTCCACGTTACGGGTCATAGGGTGATTCCACGTCCAGTGTGCCCAGGGCAGTCTTGATTTGTACAGTTGTCTGAGCACAATTTCTAGTAGTATCCCCCTTCACTTTCAGAAATACTTTACACAGTCACCATAGCTATGACTCCTAAAGACTTCTCGTTATCCCATCAACAAAATAAGGGTTGCTAATACCTGGCAGTGCTGAATTTCTCATCTTAAAAATCTAATTTCAACTTTATTGTACATATTTTTACAAAGAAGGTAGTCAGTAAACACTGGTTAAATAAATATTTGTCAAATAGCAAACATAGGGTAACAAATCAAGCAAGGGTTTAACTTTTAAAATATGCCTTTGATGAAATGAAATAAAGAAATGAAATAGTCACCTTCCGTTCTTTTCTTTGTCCCAGCTCGCATCAATGCTTAGAGTCACTTTTCATTTGCTTTCCTTTACTTACGTCTTGATCAATGCTTTTTTCTGAATGTCTCCTTAATATTAATTAAGTTTTTCTTATCAACTTTTCCCATCTTTTTCCACAATAAATTTCAACTCCATCCTCTGTTTAATTTTACTTTTTCTCAGTTATTTCCCCCACTTCTATCACCTCCAGTGCACAGTACTCTATATCATTACCTCTGTGTAAGAGTGGAAAAATAAAGCTACTTTAATTTAAATAATTGATATGAAAATAAGCTGCTTTCTACATCTTATTTCTGCATAAGACATTTATTATCAAATTTTGAGTGAGCATTTGTGACCAAATTACAAAATTAACAGATTTTTTCCCCCTAATTCACATGAAGGGATGTTCCCACCTCCCCCAGATGATGATATTTATGATGGGATAGAAGAGGAGGATGCTGCTGATGGGTAAGAATAATCAGCTTAATTGCCTCTTTGCAAAGTATTGTATATACTGAAATTGTCACTAGTTTTGATTTCTAGTTAGAATAAAAAGCAGAAAGTAGCATTCCCTGTTACATAACCAAAAATGTTTAATTAACAGCAATGCAAATGAGGAATTGTAATTATACCACACCTCAAATGAAGTGGTATATTCCGCTTGGAACCTTGACAACTATGTCAAAAGGAGTGAAATGGAAAAGGGGTAAGGGTTACAAGTATTCAAACCTTTCCCAATCATTTATTTATCAATCAGTGCTTCATTTTTGTGACAGTCTCTGGAAAGTTTGTAGTTGCGTGGTTAGCCTTTGTATAATAATCATGTGCTGTGCTGTGCTTGGTCACTCAGTCGTGTCCAACTCTTTGGGATCCCATGGACTGTAGCCTGCCAGGCTTCTCTGTCCATGGGGATTCTCCAGGCAGAAATACTGGAGTGGGTTGCCATCCCCTCCTCCAGGGATCTCCCCAACCCAGGTATTGAACCCAGGTCTCCTGCATTGCAGGTGGATTCTTTACCATCTGAGCCACCAGTGAAGCCCTTGTATAATAATCACAGTTGTAAGCAATCCAAATAAATTGAGATCATATGTTTATCTGTGGCTGTATTTGACAATATTGAAAACTTAATCCTTTAGGTGTTTAAATCTTTGAGGTGGTGCATTTTTAAATTTAAATACATATTCAAAAATTTTAATCTAATAACAGCTTACTTTTAATCATAGCAAAGCTAAACTGATGTTTAAATGGTTTGACTCAGCTCACTGGTTTAAGAAACAAGGTTTAAGAAATCTACCAAACAGGAAAAAATAACTTGCCTACTATTTACCTAGTCACAGCAGTATTCAAAGACCATGACTTATAAACTTAATAGCTTCATCTTGTTGAATACAATAAGTAGCTTAGAGCCTGAATGATCAACACAGTATAATTATAAAAAATCTGATCAATGCCTGCATGCTCCAAAGCTCCACACTACAGGTTGAAGAGAAGAGTAACACCTGGTCCTGGGGGATTTTGAAGATGTTAAAGGGAAAAGATGACAAAAAGAAAAGTATACGAGAGAAACCTAAAGACTCTGAGTCAGACAATGATGAAGGTTCATCGTAAGAGTCAAACCACCACCAAGTCCATGCACAATAACGACACTAATGATTTAATCAAATGCTACTAATATTTTATAACCGATAACCAAATTCGGACAGTCTTAAGAAATTTTAATGTGTTTTTCTATTAGTCATTCTAGTCTCATTTATTGTGTCACTTTTAAACTCGTGCATTTACATAAGATCATCATAGGCATCAAAAATGTATTTTGTCTTCCATTCGAACATGCACAAACACACACGCACACCCTCCATTTAGTAGGACCTTTTTTAAAGCTGTAAATCACATCTAAAAGGGCAGAATTCCAACGCTACGTTTTACTATATAATATTTTATACTGACTATTCAAAATACACATTGTCTTTTAAAAGTTAGTTTATAGGAAAAAAAGGACAAAATTTGGAATTTCTTTTCTCTAAGTACAGTATCTAAAGTCTTTGTAACTTTCACAATAATGATATGTTAATTCCACTTGAATTACATGTTTGTCCTATACTAAAATTATTCTAAGTATCTTCAGTTTGTATAAGACTAAAGCATACATTTTATCTTTCTATACAAAAATAATCCTTTAGTATAAGTTCCATGTGTATAAATTTGAAGGACCTTAAGTACACTCAAATTTTCATTGTTTTATATATGCTAATAGACTCACCACACTTTAACAGAAGTCTTTATAAGATGTCAATTACACATAGAATTCCAAATTTTAAATCCTTTTGTGAGACACTAAAACAACAGTCAATAAGCAAGATACTTAAAATTGTAAGTAACCGTAGCAAATCTTCTCTTCATGTATCATTACTCAAATGTAGTCCTCGCTTAGAAATAAAAGCAAATTTTTTTTTTTTTTTTTGCTCAGTAACACACCAGCTACTTCTGATTTTAAATCACTTTTACTAATGACCTCTCACACTTCAGTGTAACTGTGCACCATTCTTCCAGTTGTGTGTCTGTGTGTGTTTAAAGTTCAGAAAGTAATAAAAACAAAGGTCTTTTTCTGTTGCAACTAAAAGTCACCCAATCCTGATTTCAAATCACTTCTATTATAAGTTCTCACTCTCTAGTTTCAGTGGATATTCCTCTCTTATGCACCTTTCTTCTGTTTGGGGATATATGTGTACATATTATCAAACAATATTATGTCATACTGTGATCTTCATATGGCCATACAATATTATGGTCATATGAAGGAAGATTCCTGTGACTTTGTTGTGACTCTACATTTCTATTCGTTGAGTCTAACAAACAGTTTTCGTCCGGAGCTACACTGCAATGACTCCGAAATATTTAGACCATTTCATTTACTCTGGTATGATAATATGCCCAAACTCCATAGAACAAATTCAAAAACATTGGTCCAATGGCTGTGAGAAAAATAAACCACTGGATGTCATGATTCTTGATTTGTTTGGCCAATACCAGAGTTCACAAAAAGTCTTGCTAAATTCCAAATTGATTGACAAAAACTTGGGACTCGGCAGAGAAATGGAGGATGAGAAAGGAATAATACTCAACAGATTAATTAGCCTTTATAAGCCTCAAGGCTGTTACTTATTCATGCCTTTCCTAAATAAAAGATCCAGTTTCTGTGTTTATATTGGTCTCATTATAATTATGTTCTCATTTTCTTTCCAGTTTCCCTTCTCCTCCTAAACAAGTAGGTAAGTAAAAAAAACTAATTGTGTTAATATATTTTATATCTCACTTCTTGCAGATAGGATAGCAGAAACAATTGCTTTAGTCACGCTATCTAAATTGAAGTCCTGACTCTGAAAATAATGAATTGTGTAACTTTGTCAAGTAACTTCACCTGGGATGGTCACAGTTTCTCAAAAGTAAAATAGTGGGAAAAGGAAATTTTTAACTTTCAGTGATTTTTAAACAGTTCTTCCAATCACAGGATCACTATGGAGAAAGGGACAAGTGAGTAGAGATGGGCCCCAATAATCCTCATGAATCTCACCCCAATTTAGTCAGAGTTTGATGCATTAGATTTCTGCAAAAAGATTTCTAAACACATGCCACACTATGTGCAACCAAGATCCTTCTGAATCTAAATTTCTTTGATTTTAAAAATGTATCATTTATATTGTCTTTGGAAATTTTTCCACTGCTAAATGTCAAATAGTTTTTCCTTTGTACAATTTTGATCATCTTATGTTTTACCCTTGCTGAGATTTAAAGGATTTTTCTGAAATTTTCTTTGAACAAAATAAAATATCTTGCAAGAATATTCAGAGGCTTTCAAAAAGTTTATTTTAATTTATAAATAAACTGAAAAAACAAACCAAACACAGAGATAATCTATTCTTCCAGACTATTTATCTGACTTTGTTTTCATCTAACAATTTGAAAATATGTAAGTCTCTAGCTCAAATTGATTAATAACTGATGGTGAACTTATATCTTAACTTATAATTTTTAAAAAGTGCTCAAGAAACTTAGCTCCACAAAGAGTAGGTATAAAATGGAACAAATGTGATCAATAAAGTAAAAAATGTGTTGCTCATTTTTATTTTGTCTTTATTATAATGTCTTAAGTGCATGTGCACGGAACAGTAATTTTTCCTCTTCTGAATATCAGTGATATGTCATTGTTTTTTATATATTTATTCTAGATTGTTCAGGTAGCTGAAGAAGTTTTTATACTGTGAAATTAGTTAATTTGAGTGGAAGGAAAATATGCACATATAAATACAGCATGTATATGTGTGTACATATATACAGAAAAGGGGGGGTTAAAGGAAGTCAAATTCTTGCCACTATTAGAGAGTATTTTAAGCTTTCTGTGCTAATCATTCCTTAAAACATTTGTACTCCTTTCAAGCCATCTCTTCAGTTTAATTTGCTGCGGGGCAACTTAATAGGTGCAGAAAGGAAGCAGCATTCCTTCTAACTTCAAAAAGTCTAGAAGGAAGAAAAGTGTCTACAGATTGGAAAAATCCCTGAGGCAGTTAAGGTCATAGCCACTTTTCCACCAATACTGATTCTCAAAACGTTCAGGTTTCACAAGCACCTTTTATTTTCAGGTAGTGCCACAGGTAATATTACTATAAGGTAAAAGTTAGTGAAGAACAGGTCAGTGAGTAAAAAAGAGTTATAGACAAATCAATAGGTAAGTAGATAGATACATAGACAAAGACATAGCCATATACATAAAATGATAGCTATTATCATAGCACCCCAAAGGTAAGTTTCTTGAGTACTTTTTCCATATCTTCACCTGCTGCCGATGGCCAGTAATATTGACCTGTTTGTCAGCAATTAACTGATCTGCCGTTCATCATACTTGTGGATCTTCAAATAATCTCAGTCACTACTTGAGGGTTTTTTCCTGATAACAGTAGTTATAGTCATTGTCACTGTTGTTGTTGAGGGAATTTTAACACATGCATCAAGGAATAGAAAAATCTTTCCCCTTTAAAGAATAGATGATGCATCCAGGAGAAAGGTACAGAGATCTCGGGGAAAGTTATTTTCTTGTCCTCAAAACAATCTTTATATTAAAAATATCACTGAATGCTCATATCAAAACGTCCACTTACAGTGTTTCACTATTTGCTATTCTGTCTTTTGTTAGATATGGGAGAAGAAGTTTATGACGATGTGGATGCCTCTGATTTCCCTCCTCCCCCAATAGAGATAAGGTAATTAAAATGTTCTCATTACAGTGAAGTAATGAAAATCAGACAGATCAAGAACATTCAATTGGCTAAAACCCCAATGGGGAGCGTTTGTACTATGTGCCAGCCTGTTGGCTCTGTTCTCCTCTCCCTGATCCCAGCTCTGCCGTCTCTGCCAGGTTTGTGAATGGATGGACAGCCCAGGTCCTCCTCCTCTTTCTCTCTCTCCCCTCCTTCACCTTTCTCCCTTCCCCTGCCCCCTTCTCCAGTGGTCCTTCTGGTCCCCTGGTCATCCTCTGCCCTGTGACTCACCAATGTCTACGTTCATCTATTCTCTCATTCACTAGGAAAATATCTGAAAGCCTGGTAACAATTGATCTCACTAATTCATCCCCTCCCTTTATTTTTACTTTTTCCCAAACATCGTTTGTCTTGAAGACATTGCTTAATTTGTATCTCAAATCCTAACCCACCTGCTTCAAACCTCCCTGTCCTCCTCAAGAAGATTGTTTCTTCTTGTGAGAAAAATGAGAGCAAGAATTGTATTTTGAAAGGACTTTTAAAAGTTATGTCATACTTTTACAAAAGCATCAGATTCTCAAAGGTTCCATTCAAACTAACAACAACAAAAGCAATCAACAGTGAATAGTGACATTCTTTAGTTTCCCTAAGGCTTCAGTTTAATTTTAGACAAAAATTGTAAGAAAATCTAAAATCAGTTAATACTAGAGGAGTACCTTTTGAAAATTCTTCTGAAATAGAATGTAACATGGTAGAATGCTTTCTTGTACTCCAGTGAGTATGTGAGATGATCTGATACCTGCTAAAAGCAAGAACACCTGTAACTTTTTCAAGAAAAAAGAAAGATGAATAAAAAGATCTCAGAATTGATCAGTTAGAGGATGAAAGTAACATCAGTGGAATATAGTAAGCGGTGTCTTCTGAGCTGTACTGGTAAAAAATGAATGAGTGAACTCTCAGTAAATATTTATTTTTTACCAACATTGTTAAACTAATTTTACGAAACGATGCAGTGTCAAGATCAAAGAAACCGAGGGGAAATATGTTGTTATTTATATATGAAGATCAAGTTCTACAGGCAAAACACACCAGAAACGTGAAAGGAGAATCATTCTCCTTTTTCAGTGCTCCATGAAAAGAAAATCTAATAGTCCTCACCATAGGGAAGTCACTTCTGGCCCTGACAGTTTTAAATGCATTTTTGTGTTTAATATTACTGTAGAAATGCCACTATATTCCATTAAATAGCTCTCTAGGAACCCAGAGTCATCCATTGGCCCTTTTCTTTAAGCAAAATAAGCCCCAGCTGATTCAACATTATGCGATATGGACTATTTTCTTTCCCATTGCTTGTTTTCAGAGTTTAAGACAATTGTGTATTCTCTAACATAGCATTGCATTTTTAAAAATAAATTTCAATAAATTATCTTTAAAGAGAACTTGTGGGGCCTTTTTAACATTCGTGTGTGTTCTGATTGCTCCAGTGTGCTATCTGGGCCAGGGATTCCGTCACTGCCCAGGACACCAGCAGACAGAAGATTGTATTGTTGAGTTGCTCAGTTGGGTCCGATTCTTTCCTACCCTGTGGACTGTAGCCCACCAGGTTCCCCTGTCCATGGAATTTCCCATGCAAGAATACTGGAACGGGTTGCCATTTCCTTCTCCAAGGGATCTTTCCAACCCAAGGATAGAATCTGTGTCTCCTGCATTAGCAGGCAGATGTTTTACTACTGAGCCACCAGGGAAGCCTGCAGACAGAAGGCGCTGAGGGACAACACAGAACTTAGGGCAGGACAGTGTATACTAATTCACTTCCCAGTGAATAAACTCAATTTTAAATAGCTCAGTTACAAACAAAGCTTTATCTTAGGTAATCAAAATAAAAATTAATATCAGTGTTTAAAAACTGTCATTATTCACAAATATTCTGCTTTTTAAAATTCCTTCCTGCAGAGATTCACAGTCTTTTCCTAACAACCATATTTAATCCTGGGGAATGGTTCACAACCTTGGTTGCAGATTAAATCACTTGGGAGCTTTTAAAATATGTGTGTCGGTACCTGGACCTCACTCAACCTAATAAATTAGAATTTTTAATTAATTTAATGTAATTAAAAATTCTAGGATTTAGACAAGGGCAGTGGTATCTTTAAAAAAAACTTCCCAGGTGATCCTACTTGTGACCGGGCTGGAGAATCACTAGCTTAGATCAGTTGACTTCTCTCATAGTAATTGACTTTAGTTGGTATCATGATATACAACACTGGCTTCATTTTAAGTAGATATAAAAAAAATTAATATATAGATAAATTTTTAAACCATGAGAATCAGTCTTTCAAAAAGTGTTCTTTAGGGGGAGAATTCTCTCATGGTCTAGTGATTAGGATTTAGCACCTTCAGTGCTGGGGCATGAGTTCAATCCATAGTCAGGGATTGAAGTCTGAGATCCTGCAAGCTGCATGGCGTGGTCAAAATTTTTTTTTTAATGTTCCTTTTTAAAAAAAAGTTTTTTCTATGACATTAACCAAACCACTTGATGATTTAGGAAGGGTTGAAAAATATAGGGGATTCAAGAATAGGTTGGATCATCTGAAATTGCTGATATGTAACAATGTGTAAACTATACTTCAGTCATTTTATATTGTTCAACATGATAATCTCAAACTTCCATTTTAACTCAGCCTGTACTCTCTTAAAGAATATTCTACACTAAGAAAAGTCATCATTTATCACAGTGAATGTACCAGATTTCTAAGAAAAATAATTAATTGAAAATTAAATTTAACAAAAATGTAATGCTATGAATTCTCCATTATACACTATTCTTTTTATGTTTTGATACTAAATGCTATTTTATGTATGTTCTGCCATCTAGTCAAGGAGCCAAGACCAAAGCTGAAGAAAAAGACCCTAAGAAGCTAAAAAAGCAAGAAAAAGAAGAAAAAGACTTCAGGAAAAAATTTAAAGTATGTTACATTTAAATATCATACAAAGTTCAAAGCCCTAATGAAAAAACTGATGATTATCTGTGTAATTATCAATATCACAGTTATCTATCACAACACCTTTATTTTCTACAAACTTTGTTTTAGATTTAGATGTATTCCTATAAGAAATTAAGCAAACTCTTGTACATGCCCAATATACATACTGTGGTAATCATCTAAATTTAGCTGTCCTTTGAAACTCAATAAGAAGGTAAGCTAAAAACAGAATGATTAAAAATGATGTGAGATCAATGGAGTATTACTCAGCTATTAAAAAGAATACATTTGAATCAGTTCTAATGAGGTGGATGACGCTGGAGCCGATTATACAGAGTGAAGTAAGCCAGAAAGAAAAACACCAATACAGTATACTTACACATATATATGGAATTTAGAATGATGGTAATGATAAACCTGTACGCAAGACAGCAAAAGAGACACAGATGTATAGAATGGCCTTTTGGACTCTGTGGGAGAGGGAGAGGGTGGGATGGGTTGGCAGAGTGGCAATGTAACATGTGTGATATCATAAGTGAAATGAATCGCCAGTCCAGGTTTGATGCAGGATGCAGGATGCTTGGGTCTGATGCACGGGGATAATCCAGAGAGAGGGTGTGGGGCAGGAGGGGGGAGGTGGGGGTCGGGATTGGGAGTTCATGTACACTCGTGGCTGATTCATTTTGATGTGTAGCAAAACAAATACAGTATTGTAAAGCAAAACAAACTAAAAAAATAAAAATTAATTAAAAAAAATGATGTGAGATATATACAGATAGATATGAAATATTATTCAATCATGAAAAACAAGGAAATCCTGCCATTTGTGACGATGTGGATGGATCTCAAGAGCATTATCCTTAGTAAATTGTCAGACAAGAGGCAGAGACAAATACTCTATATCGTTTAATGTAGAATCTAAAAAACCAAACCCACAGAAACCAAGAGTAAAATGGTGGTTACCAGAGGTGGAGAGCAGAGGGAGCTGTGTGTCAAAGGGTACAAATGTTCAGTTATAAGATGAGTAAGTTTAGGGATCTAATTACAGCATGGTGATTATAGTTAGCAATACTGTATTACATACTTGAAAATTCCTAAGAGAGTACATCTTAAGTGTTCTCACTACAAAGAAGAAATGGTAATTATGTAAAGTGATCGAACCAATAGAACTGAAGTTCTGATAGTAATCATTTTGCAGAAAATGAATGTGACAAATCAACGCATGTACATCTTACATTTTTTAATTTTAAAATAATTATTATATTAGGTTGGTGAGGTTGCAAATGATTTTTCTCCAAAAAAGTTTTCTTTAATCTTCTTATGTTATCTTTTGAACATATAACAAGGAGCTAGTTTTTTTAACAAAATTTGAAATTTTTCTGAAATTTTTAACAAAATTTCTTAATAAGTCTATCAATAAGTGAATTACTTTAATAATACACATCAATCAATAATAAATGTTTTCCCTTATTTTTCCAGTATGATGGTGAAATTAGAGTCCTCTATTCCACCAAAGTTGCACCCTCCTTATCTTCTAAAAAGTGGGGCAACAGAGATCTACAGATAAAGCCTGGAGAATCCCTGGAAGTTATACAAAACACAGATGACACAAAAGTTCTCTGCAGGAATGAAGAAGGAAAATGTAAGTCACTACTTACTCTTCAGAAATATAATGCTCCAGCATTTAACAGCTAAACAAGTTTTAGTGATCACTCCAAACTCTTTTTGCTCCATGCTTTGTAAATTCTGGAAAATTCACATTAAGAAACTGGAGATCTTGCTGGGCTGGAATCAATGTATTTCATTTTAATTTTTTTTCATTTCCCATCTGCTATATTTGGCACTGAGTTGCAAAGATAATGCCAAATTAGTGTTTCTGGAAATATGGTCCCACAGACCCCCAGCATCAGAAAACTCTGATGCGATTATCAAACTGCAATACCTTAGCCCCACATTTGACTTGCTGAGTCATGAGCTCTGGGGGTCAGACAGAGATTGTAAGTCTTCCCTAGTTTGTTCCTATGTACACTAAAGTGAGAACCACTGTGCTAAAGAATTGAGTGATTCTTGCTCTGGTCTGGTTTTAAAATTATATCTCATATGTCACACCTAGCATTTCCAGTTTTCCTACCTTGCAAATTCACTTGTTTTCATTTCTTATTTGGCACATTTAATATAACCTACTCTTCCAAATAAATACAAGACAGTCCTTTCCTCTCTGACAGATACTTAAGCTGACAGATGGAAATGTTTTTGTCCAATTTTAAAAGGTAGCTTATTTCATTTAAAGTCCAGGGAAGAGTAAGTCAAAATTATGATGTCCTATATTTAAAACTGAATAGCCAGCCTGGCTGTCCCATATCAGCCCAGTAAGTCTGCACGGAAAACTCTTGAGTTCAATTTTAATGACAGGAAGGTGACTCAGGGACAGGAACCAAAATGGATCTTTTAAGAATAAAACACAGTGACTCAAGGGTGGGGAAAATGGATCTAAAGTTTTTATGGACAAGATGTGGTTGGCTGTAAAAAGGAAAAATGGAATGTGGATACAAAGAATAACAGGCAGGGGTATGTAATGTTAAGACTAGAAGGTCACGGGAGATAATTTGAAGACAGAGGGCAGGAGACAAAGAATACACCAACTCAATCCAGGATTTGTGCACATACACCCTAAGGAATAGTCTTAAATGCGGATAACTGCATGCTTTAAAGGGCTGCCAAAATATTTTTTAAATGCTCAAGATAAATTGAATATTTTCCAGGATGATTATGTTAACATGAGGAAATGCTCATGAACCATTAGTAACAGAAATAAGAAGCCTGCTTAATAAAGGATGGGATTTCTTTACAGCCATGTTTTAAAAAATATGTAAATAAAACTAAAATGCTAATAATGGATGATTAAGGTGATGGAGGGGGATGCTTACCAGGTGATGCTAGAGGTAAAGAACCCCTTGCCAATGCAGGAGACATAAGAGACGCTGGTTCAATCCCTGGGTCAGGAAGATCTCCTGGAGGAGGGCATGGCAACCCACTGCAGTGTTCTTACTTGGAGAATCCCATGGACAGAGGAGCCTGGCAGGCTACAGTTTACAGGGTCACAGCAAGTCGGACAAAACTGAAGCAAATGAGCATGCACGCATGCACAGGGTGATGGGCCTAAGTGGTAGTTTCTTTCCCTCCGCTTTTCCAATTATGTCACATTTTTCACAACAGACAATTGTTCTAATGCTTGTTATATGGACCTTTCTCCAGAGGACAAGTTTCAGGCTTATTTTGACCTGCTGTCCAGAGATTCCTGTCCTGAACAACAGACCCTATCTAGAGCATACTCCTAGCCTTAAAAGTACATGCACTTCACAGAGATCTTGTTAAAAATGTAGACTTTAATTTAGTAGATCTGAGGTGAGGACTTTTCCCAAGTCTCACATAATTCATGCTGCTAGTCCACAGAACAGACTGAGTAACAGGATGTAAATGACCTCAGCAACAAACATGTATAGATACAGATAGGCAGCTGTAGATTCAGCATCAAGAACAGAAATTTGGAGCAGACTCCTATCTAGGAATCAACAGACCTTAAACAGGAGAAAAAGCAGCAGCCATTCAGGGATAATTTGTAATCTGCTGTCATTTTCTATTTGGACATCAATCATTCTAAATACTACTATGAATACCGGAGGGCTCCTGTTCTCTTAAGAATTTATCATCTGTTAAAAATGAGAAGTGAAAACATTACATGATAAAATCAAGGGTTCCTTGTTACTTTTATCTTTTTCTTTTTTTTCGTGGTGTAGAACCAATGCAGTTTGCAGTTCCCAAGCTCACGAATAACTAATTCAATTCTTTGGTGGTTTGGGGTTCATCTCAAACAAAATGAAAATCATCTTATTACATCTTGTGTACTAGTTTTTTATTTAAAAACTTTCTTTGGCTTGGACTGTGTCTTAGTTTGGCCTCCCCAGTTGGAAGGCGGTCTGGGAAACCCCTGCGGGCAAGTGGCAGAGTAGACTGGGAAGAGAAGGCAGCTAATAAAACCTTGTTATCAAAAAGAGGTATCACTCGGGTAGGTGGAGCTTGCATGCTCAGTTGTTTCAGTCGTGTCCAACTCTTTGCGACCCTATAGACTGTAGTCTGCCAGGCTCCTCTGTCCATGAGATTCTCCCAGCAAGAATACTGGAGTGGGTTGCCATGCCTTCCTCCAGGGATCTTCCTGGCCCAGGGATTGAACCCGCATCTCTTTTTTCTGCATTGGCAGGCTCAAGCAGCAGTGCTATCCCATCCAGTGGGAAACAAATAGGGGTATTTATACATCAATTCCTGTCCATCAGGAATTGAAGACTACCCCTGGGCATGTGGCCAGTCATTCAGGACACTGAGAAAGCAGACAAAGAGAGTTCTGGAAGCCAGAAAAAAAAAAAAGTCATCAGTAAATAAATAGAAAATGCAATTACTATCAGCTGCAAGTCAAACCACAAAGCCCTGAAATCATGAGGGTGAAAGTATATGGGAGGGCCATCAAAAGCATCTTCAATTACATTATTCCACAATTCAATGATCAGGTTTATTTCATTTCCCTTTTATTTCCCCAAATCTCTTACCTTTCTTAATTTTTCCAAAATTGCTCCTTATTCTTTCCCTGAACTGAATCCTTGACATTTTAAATTTTAATTTCTGATCCATTCCTCAAATATCACTATAGGATTTAGTACCATTGGTGTGTGGATTTAACCCTCCCTCATCTGGATTATTCCAATAACCTTTCAAAAGATATGTCTCCCTTACCATTACTCTCAGCCAGTCCACTCACCACACTGTTACTCAAATATTATTTTTAAAAACTTGAAGTCTTTAGTGTTAGTATATAAAATCCTTTATGATCTAGCCTTCCCATCTTCAACTATTTCCCATCTGCAGCTGATACTTCGAAATACAGACTCCTGACTTGTCACTCCCTGAGTAAATTATGCTATTTCATCCTTCTATACTATTTTATTTAATTGGAATGCCATAAATTATCTATTAAAAACAAACCAGTTGTCATCTAAAATTGGAAGCACATTCACTGCCTCCTTGGATTTCTATCATTACAAATTATGTTTAAGTAAACTATGGTTTTCTCTCCTTTTTTTTTTTTGCCAGATTAAAAAAGAATAGTAAGGAAAATGTTAGGATCACCATGGTGCTGGATTGCAAATGCTATTACTGCTAATTACATGTAGAAAAAGGAACGGAAAGATTTAGAGTCTCTCAAATGATACACAACAAGTGAATGGAATCTCTAAGGCTAAGACAGAGAACTTGTGTCTTATTAAACTATTCAACAGACTTCTTCCCACAAATGTCAGTATGTCAGATTTTCATCTGGTTAAACATTTGCAGTCTCTAAATTCTTATACTCAATTCAGCGAGTCCCAAACAAGGTATCAGGCAGTGTAGAATGTGTTGGCAATACAGTGTTCAGAACATTTCATTGAAGTTACTCTCAAACTCAGAGTTTAATAAGAGTAATATGTTGTTAAAGCCACAAGGACAATTGCAGCAGGAACAGTGGTATGGTGGAGCAAGGGAGAGATTAATTGTGTTAGGGAGGCTAGGGAGGAGGCAGTGAAGGTGCTTCCAATTTTAGATGACAACTGGTTTGTTTTTAACAGATAATTCTACTCACTGTAGAGTAGAGTAGAAACCACTTTTACTGGCATTAACACTTTTGAAGAAGTCTCACCCGCAGACTTGTAGAAGGGCATATTGTAGCGGCATTGAGCTCTTAAATATACATTTGATGGCACATTCCCAAATGTTTAGAATTTCTTGATAATATTTGTGCATTTTCCTCAACTCAATGCTCATAAGCTGGAGTTTTCTCACCTCCTGTCACTGAAGAAAATTTTCCTACAAAAATGCGTGGAATGAGACATGAGCTGAGTTATTTGTGGTCAAAATATTCTCCATTTCCTTTGGGCATCAAAGGAAGGGGAATTTTAAAGGTACTTTGTTTTTTTTTTTTTTTTTATCATTACATCATTTTATTTTATTTATTTTTTTTTAAATTAATTTTTATTTTTTAGTTTGTTTTGCTTTACATTAAAGGTACTTTGAATGTCCCCAATCCAACTGATCATTTCTTTGCTTCGGTAATTTTGTTTTCCATTTTAAAACAACACATGCTAACTGAAGAAACAAATTTTTATTCAGAAATTTAATAATTCATCTGATTTGAAACCCTGAAACTAAGTAGGGAGAGAAAAAGAGAGGAAAGAGAACATTTCTAATACACTAGGATAATAATTTATATTTAGTATTTTATACTGCATTTCATTTTTCATTTCTATCCCACTATGAGCATTTTCTCTTGAAGTTGGACATTGTTTCACTTGCCTGGGTAAAAGTATGCAGTGTGACTTTATTGTTTTTAAACTGCATGAGGCCAAAGTGAGTAAATTTAACTTTATTTCTGGGCTTGCTTATGACAAATGAAATGATAAGGAAATAATACAATTCATCATTTTTACTGAGTAAAAAATTTGAAAATATTAGAACAACAACCTCTTTCATTTTATTCCAAAGATGGCTTTATATATCCTTGGTAATGTTATATTCACAACGCCCTTCAGAAAGGTCAATCGTTAGTTCTAGGACACATCTGACCTGTAGCAAGTAAACGTTAGGGGAAGAAATTAACTGGCATGTATACGAGGTGGGTGTGACTTTCTTAACTAGCTCTACGCCACCAGATATTTCAAAGCATTTGTTTCAAGCCACTGTGTTCTATGTTCTGCTCTATGAATGTGAAGTTTCCAAATAATAATCTCATATGATATATGAGACTCCTTGGTGTGCCAGTGTCCATCATATTATAGAGCTAACTAAACACAGCAGCTCCTCTGCATGTTTCAGAACTACGGTGAGTTTTTCTGTTTATTACATTTGTTTGTTTTTTTCATTATTGTTCCCTATGATGGTTGTACATGGAACATATGAGCAAAAAGAACATTTTCTACCGCAAACTAAAATTTATTTCTAGGAACTATAATGGAGAGATGTATAAAAATTTATGGTAAGACACTTGTTTTGACACTGTCGTGAATCATGCTTCTAATATAATGAAGTTTTAGCAGAGATTTTTAAAGGTACTAGACAGCAAAACCTATGCTGTATTAAAAGTTGTTCACCCTGTAGAAATGCTATTTAATAGTAATTTTATAGCTAATGAGCTCTAAATGATCACATCATTTCAGGGAACTAAAATAGAGCAGTGCAGGACCAACCCTTCTCCAACCCCTTAATATGTTTGCTCTCAAATAATGTTCCCAGTCATCGATGTTTATGTATCTCACAACCACAAAAACAGCAGCAACATTAGTGCTTTCCTCAAACGAAAAAGTGGTTAGAACTCTTGAACAGACAAGATATAGGAGGAAATGTAATAGAGGTTTGAGAAGCTAAGAAAATATATTTTTATAATTAGATTAGGTAATTAAACTGTATTATGAGTTATTAACTTTGATCACTGAAAGGACTGTTTTATACCTAATACCTAATTACAGATAGTGTTTTATCCATGTTGACACAATTTTAGCATAATTGAGTTCTGAAAAAATAGATGTCCTATAGTGGTGGTGGTGTAGTCGTTAAGTCACGTCTGACTCTTGCAACCCCATGGACTGTAGCCTGCCAGGCTCCTCTAGCACTGGAAAATAAAAACCTTTAATTTCCAAAATGAGGATTATATTCTTTATTTTGGATTTAGTTTCTTTTGACCTTCTAAATATTTTTTACAAATGACAACAAATATATTTGATGCCAGAATAATTCTAATCTTTGGCAATATTGTCTTATTTCTTATATATTTCTCTAATTGTCTACATTCTAATTTTAGTTCAGATACTTTACAAAGCCCAGACAACTAACAAAGAGATTGACTTCATCACTGAAGGCTTCAGTCGTTATTTTTAAATTATTAATTTAAACATGAATATCATGGGAACACTTAAGTTGTATTCTTTTATTTTCCAATTTGTTTTTAAGAGAAAATTAAAAATGAAAACATAACCATCAATTTTACTAACGAAAAAATAAAGTTTATGACTCTTACTGTCTGTAGAAATGGTTCACACTTTATGTTGGCCCTAAACACAGGTACAGGTAAAGACAGATTTCCACTATTGGAACCCTGATACAAAATCTTCAGTTTGTTCTAAAAGTCTGTTATTTGCAGAGTTTCTCTTTTGAGAGACCCACAGAGAATTGAATTTGTTAAAGATGAGCTTATCCTCCCTTAAAAATCACACTAAATGGATGATGTCCAACCTTAAATTTTTTTTGTTTGTTAATGTGAAATGAAAGCACTGTGGAATCAAAGGCAACCCAAGGATCATAGATATGAATTTCAGATGACTGTATCCACATCTGCTTTAATTGAAATAAAATGGAAGATATAACATGGTTTAATTTATTCTTTTTTTTTTAATTTAAAATTTATTTTTGTACTTTACGATACTGTATTGGTTTTGCCATACATTGACATGAATCCACCACAGGTGTACATGAATTCCCAACCCTGAACCCCCCTCCCACCACCCTCCCCATATCATCTCTCTGGGTCATCCCAGTGCACCAGCCCCAAGCATCCTGTCATATTCCCAAAAAAAATTACTTTAGTCTGTTTTTATCATTTTGACACATGCTTCATTACCTCTATGCTACAGCAATTCAAAGATAACTTTGATTCTTTATTTTCCAAATATGACTCATAAAATAAGATAAAAATTTCGATAAAAATTTTTATCAAAAAGTGGTGAATCTCTTGACAGAATATTTGGTGGAGTATTTTTACCCTGGAATATTTCAAGAGAAAGTTTGTTTCTTTAAATTCTAATGTACATTTTCAGTTATATGATTCTAGCTTAAAATTTTTGCATGTTAAGTCAGTGGCATGATATTAATATGTTTAAGTAAGTTTATTAGCATTGGTATTAATTTTCATTTATGAACTTCCTGCTTTGTCATTTTTTACACATTTGCTCTGATTTAGAACCCAAAACCAGATCTGAGGTGGAACAAAACCAATAAATTGACTCAGTGCAGAAATTATTTGGATGCTGATTAGCAAACCTATCAACGGTACTAATGGCAAGCGTGCAGTAGTGACTAGGTGCTAACACAAAACTAACAGCTATAAAGGTTAGCAAGTTAATCAGATGTCAGCAGACACTTTCTTGTGAAAAATAGTCCATATTTTTTCTTAGGAGTATTTTGCTCAAAGGGGGCAAAAATAAAGTGGAGAAAAATAATTTGCTTTCCTGTATAAAATGTCTATTTTCTATTTAACGGAGGAATCCCTGGAATCTCTGATATCTGTTCTTCTAATAATTATTTGTTCCATGAAGGATGAAAATACAAACACTGACATTCCTTCAAGTGAAAAAAGCAATAGAGAAAGGTCTTTCACACTGATTATCAGAGAGCTGTTTCGAAACCTTTTCGAATGCACATCCCCCAAGTAGCCACTAGACTGCGGATCTGAAAGGGGAGTAGAATATAATTCTGACTGTTCAGTGTAAAAAAAAATTGAAAAGTTAAGTCTTAGAAACCTGGAGATATTTAAAATCCCTACCCATGACCTGGGCTTCCCTCGTGGTTCAGCTGATAAAAGAATCCACCTGCAGTGCAGGAGACCCTGGTTTGGTTCCTGGGTTGGGAAGATCCAACCCAGAGGAGGGCATGCAACCCACTCCAGTGTTCTTGCCTGGAGAATCCCCATGGACAGAGGAGCCTGGCAGGCTACAGTCCATGGGGTGTCCAAGAGTCAGACAGGACTGAAGGACTAAGCACACTCCCCCCATGACCTACTCTTGTAACTGGAGAAATGATGCTTAATAAATTCTTAAAAGTTGTGCCACGTGGGCAACACCTTGAAGAAATAGATTAAACTGTGAAAGAAGCTTGGGCTACAACATACAGTAGCTTAAAAAAGAAAATATTAGTTTTTAACTTAAGGGAGAAGGAAGAAATATTGTAAATAGTGGAAAACAGGAGAGAGAAAAAAAAGAAAGAGAAAAGTAGACACATAAAAATGAGTCATATTTGGAGATAGATATAATTATTAATATATTATATGATATTTTAATTATTAAATTCTATTTCAATTTCTTTAAAAATAGCAGAGAGTTTTCAAGTTTATATTGTTACTAAAATATATTTTCTTTTTCTTTCTTAGATGGTTATGTCCTCCGGAGCTACTTGGTGGACAAGTAAGCCTATTTTCTCCTCCTATACTTTCAAAAAGAATGATATTCTTTTCTTTAGGAAAGATTCCTTAATATCATTTAAATAACATAATCTACTAAACTATCATAAATAAATTTTAAAACAATACTCTATACTAATGTCAATATGGTAGTATCCATAATGAAGTTAGTTTTAAGTATCACTCTTTTAAATCTAAAAGAGGAGCCCTTCTCATTCATGATTATACCATTGCTGGTTTTATGTATTCATTGGAGACAGACATAGCAACATTGGATACAGGTCAAAATTGCCAGCACGTTCATTAATACTTCGCTTTTCACTAGCTATTAATGTAGTTGAGGGACTTCCCTGGCGGTCCAGTGGTTAAGATTTCACCTTCCGATGCAGGGGTTATGTATTGGTTTGATCCCTGATCGGGTAGCTAAGATTCCACATGCCTCACAGCCAAAACAAAACAACAAAAATGCAGTTGATTGGATAGATCAGAGATCAATAGCTCTGCAAAGTAGGTACAAATATCACCTGTTAACAGTTTATAGTTTGGCTCCTAATTGAGGGCTTTTCTTTACTCACGCCATGCATCATGGAATATTAAGTTGCCTTTTTTGGAAGCATGCCAAAAAGAAAAGATAGTCGTCAATGATTCTTCTATTTTTATGAATAGGACATTGTCACGGTCTGGTACTAGTGCTAACAGAGTCACACTCCCCTCTCCCTCCTCCGCCCCCAATGTTATAAGATTCTGTTCCAAGTAAACCAGTGTAAGAAATGAGCTCCATTATCACAGTAGGTCATATACCAACAGAGATTTACAGAATTCGGCATAATTAAGAAATCAAGGAGGATTCACAGACTGTATCCATAAACAACCTGACACCTCAGAAAGCGACAACTGAAGGTTAAGTGCTCTGTCAGCAAACTAGTAAAGAATCAAGAGAAAAATAATCATAACACTTTTGTTTTCTTCAGAGCATTAATCACAATACTAGGCATTGGACTTTTCAATGGGCTTTACGCTATGAAAGATACAAATTTCAAGGAAAGAATGTGTGACAAATAATGGAACCACATCTTCATCAGTGATTATTACAGGATGATTTAGAGAGAAATCAGAAAGTGTACTCTCTAAGTAATTATTGCTTTACCATCTATTGAAGTGAACAGTTAATAAATGTTTATTGAATGAACGGTAGAAAAAAATCTGTCCTCTTTGCATTTGTATCATATTTCCATTAGCCAAACCCTTCCTCAATCTCAGAAAAAGGATTCAAACAGAAGACATAGGGAACTCACAGCAACTGCCATGGTTAGCAGCAACTTGAAAAGCCTGCTGCTTCTAAATGCACAAAGGTAGTACAGGAACCACGAGTAGGTCTCGACTAAGTGACAAACTCACCTCACATTTCTGTACTTCAAAACCGTGTCCTCTATTTCAAGGTTCTATTAATATTTATAATTCTATTTTAATTACTTGCGTGTCATTCTCCCCTCCATTAGCTTATAAGCTTGTAGAAATAAAGGCTGTGTCTTACTTATAAATCTCCTGGTACATAGGAGGGACACAGTGTGTGTGTGGAATAGAATATGTCACGAAGATTCAGGATCAGATAAAACCTAAAATGTGTAAAAGTCACAAACTATTATTAGGGATGCTGCCTATAACCACAAACATTTTTTAAATTATGTAACATAAGAATCACCTATGAACCCCATCCTGGCTGCTTATTTTGTAACCAATACTTATATATTTTTAAATTAATATTTACAAATTATAATTAGAAACATTGTAAAAATGATACACCCACTTCCTATGCCAAATATTTTTGTATTTCCTTCAACACTTGAAATTCACATGAAAGTAGTATACGTCTGATATTAACAAACATAAAGAATTCATCACGTCTTGGATGAGGGCCCCATTAGAGTACTGTGCTTTGATTTTTCAGTTTGTTCAGTTCAGTAAACATTTCTTAACCAAGGACAGATATATGCTAGGCTTATAGTTTAATTGAAAGATGAATAAGGCATGGTCTGTGTTCTTGGGGCATGTTTTCACTATTTTGTATGTCTATGATATGGAATAAGTTGTGTGTATGTGTGTGTGCGTGTGTGTTTAAGAATGAAACAGAAGATTAGATTGAGTCAATAAAAGGGGATCCAGATGTATATGAAATTCTTCCCATTTATAAATGTATAACACATAATACTCATCATCATAATACTTCTCATCCTTAAATGCCTTGTATCACATGAAATAATGTTATTAAACTTTTAACCTAATGTTACTTTAATATTAAGAAGATATTTAATTAAAGTAAAATTTATTTTCTACTTAACAGTGATGGAGAGATTTATGATGATATTGCTGATGGTAAGTCTCATGTGGCACTCACCACAGGGAAGAATGGTGAATTTAGTGTTCTTACAAATACTGGAAATAGCTTACTGGATTAGTAAGAGCCTTCCAATCTGATCAGAACTTGAATTACCTGAAAATGTTAGGAAATGTAAATACCTTGGTATAATGAAAAAAACTTATTTTTGTAAATGACTGGAAATCAAGAGAAAATCTCTTCTTTACTTCCTTTGAAAATAAAAGAATAAAAATATTTAGTGAATTTTTCATTATACCATGAATCTTAATAAGAATTGCTTTTATCCACAAAAAATATTTGTGCTTGGACAGTAAATAGGTACATATTTCATAACATGTATTACTCATTAGTATTATCTAAGCATCGAACACTTCTAAATTACGATCTAAAAATTTAATCTCACCTGAAATGAAGCATAGTGTAATGTTCCTTTTAGTCTCCTTTTAAATGTACAATTCTTATTGATGCCTAATATTTTCAGCCTCATCCAGAATTACTTTCAAAAGGTACATTTAATAAAGTTTCAGGTTAAATAATCCTGTTTCATTTGGTAGAGAATAGATTTGTCCAGAAACTTTGTTTGGAAAAGTACACTAAGCAATGAGTGTTAAATAAATATATGGCCTTCCATTTAACTGCTTTTTCATAAAGTGAGCCAATTCTACTTTTTCTTAATCCTAAACCAGGAGAGTATGAAGCATTTACATTTCCTATGTATGAACACTTAGAGAATATGTATTTTGTGTAACTAATTTAAATTTCTGTTTTCTCCTTTTAGGTTGCATCTATGACAATGACTAGCTCTCAGTTTTGGTCCTTCTGCTACACTCCTTTGACATCAATGTGAAGTCTGGGTTTTAATTGGCTTGTTATCGAGTATCATAGAAAATGAATGCACAAAGCTACTTAGTACTTTTATCAAAAAATTCCAATTACTTTTATACATTGTGAAATTTTGGACTTGGAAAGTGATAGCTCTGCCTAATCAACGTCTTAGAAGACTGTATTTATGAGATGTAAGAAATATTAAAAACCCAGTTCTGCCTCAGCTACAATGAAGGCACTTCTTTTAGTCCATCAATAGACAACTCTTTCTAAAAAACTCATTTGAGAAGAAATGACTGTGTTGTCTAAAGAAACATAAAGAACAACAAAAAATATCAGGAAGGAAATTTTTAGACTTTTCCTAAGAGGGAAAACTATTGTTTGTACTTCTAATGATCATATCTTACATTCTCCATTCAAATTACCTAGCTTTTAAAAGGCATGGCTGTCTCCTCTCTTATTGGTGGGTTAAGTGTTTTTAAAAATGATAGTAGTAGTGGAACTTTTGTATAAAGTGTGTCTCTATTTGTTAATTGTGAATATGTTTTAATTATTTGATGAGAATGTATGCAATTCCTATGCACACCTAAGATTAAAATGGTGGAAGAATCTAAAATGTTTCTTTTTGTAGAATTGTATGCTAACAGTATAATTCTGTTTAAAGTGCTATTGTAACTAGAGTAAATATGAATGAAGACCCCCCTAAAATTATGAAGAATGAAGTTTGAAAGTAACTAGCCTTTATGCACTTCTTTGCTATGAAGACTCTTTTAAAGGTTTTTGTTTTTCAATTACCTCTATGGAAAAAACTTTAAACCACTTTACTGGAAAGTTAGCCAACAGAGGGTATACAAATTAATAAATCTTAGCGTTTGGGCTGGGGTGTTTCATATTAGTACATACTCAACCAAAAACAATCCCCAAACAAAATGTGAATCATTTGGGTTCCAAATGCTAAGAACACTAAACATACAAACTGAAGAGACCTAACACCCAAGAAAAAAGTGTATTAGGAAACTTTTTCAACTTCAACCCACTCCAGTATTCTTGCCTAGAAAATCCCATAGCCAGAGGAGCCTGGCTGGCTACAGTCCATGGGGTCACAAAAGAGTCAGACAGGACTTAGTGACTAAACAAAGTATGAATTGAGCAAATCCTAATGCTGGCCCTGCTATTAATGAAACTTGATGTGATATTGGATAAATTATTAATCCTCCTATTAATAGTTATCTCATTTGCAAATTTCAGGATTAGACTAAGTCAGTTTTTCCCAATGTTTTCACTATCAATTAACTTCTATAATCCTCCTCTGCCCTAGCCCTGTGCTTTAGAAGCTTTTCCTGATTTTTAAAACTCAGTGATGAAATAATGATTAATGCATTGCCCATGTTTTAATATTGCAAAGGCCCACCCATTGGAGAGTCTGAAGAGTGGCCCCTCTGAATTGAAATAATTCCAAGTAATTGTAAAGGAATTCAAAGTCTTCATATGGGTGAAGTGGGATTTCTATTAGGTACTTTGAAATGTAAAAACAGATCATCAACTTCTATCGTTCCATGTATACATTCTGGGAGTCTGCGGCCCCCAGATTAGAAGACACTGATCTTAAAAGACCCCTTCCAATTATGAAATATTTTGATGTCTAATTTTTGATAGAGGGAGACAGAATTTGCTCATGTGATGAATTTACTTCAAAATCAGATAAAATTACATCATCCAAATGTGGTTTTTGTTTGTTAAATCAGGTAACAAATATATGGAATACATGACAGTAAGTTTCCAGTAATTTTTTCTTCTGATTGAGAATAGTATAAACTCAATACAATGTCAGTTTTAAAAATGCTAAATTATATCAAGAGAATCTTTTAGAATTTTGGTTCATATACAAAGAAACAGATACATGCCTGTGAAAGATTTATGTAATAGGTATTTATGTAATAGGCCTTAATATAAAGGAAATATCTGAAGTATTAATCTTAATATACTAAATATTATTTCTGTTTTGGTTTTACATAAGGAATTTTGTCATGTGAGAAGAGTGACAAATAAATAATACCTTCAGCAGATAACTTTGCCTCCTACTTATCGAGAAATCAAAGCTAGCAGGCTTTCTGTCCCATAACTTGATCCCATATCTGTATAGGACTGTGTTTGAGCCCATTCTTACTACCTCTTTTGGCTTCGGCCTCAGAGGATGGAATACCTCCGGTTCAAACCAAACCTTCCACCACTGATGTCCCTGAGACCCGCTTCCTGTTTTGTGATAGAAATTGAGATAACCAAGTGCAAATGCTTTGAATATCCTACAAGGTGCAGCCTTAGTCCATATCCAGACACTAACCCAGAAAATAAGATGTCACCACTCAGAGTCAAAGCCACAACCTGTTATCTCACGTTTTCCTGTCTTCTCTGGAGTCTTCTTTCACAATTATTTCATTCTCAACCTCCCTGTCTCACTTCTTCCCCATCCCTCTTTCCCTCCTACATCTCCTCTTTCCTATCTTTTTCTCCCATTATGCAAATTCCCTCCTTTAGGCTTACAAACTTACTCAAGTCTTTCCTGCTTGAAAAATAGGAAATCTTGCCTACTATCCAAATACCCCTCTAACTACAGTCTGTTCTATCTTCTTTTCCTCACCTTGTTGTCTTTCAGTGGTATGGTATATGGAATTCCCTGGTGGTCTAGTGGTTAGGTCTCCATGCTTCCTTGCTTGGGGCCTGGGTTCTATCCCTGCTCAAGGAAGAAAGACCCTCACATGAGATGTCCCCCCCCCCAAAAAAAAAGTAGTTATGTGTGGCAGCCAGGAAAATGTGCCTCATGGACCTTCAACCACAGAGAGCTTAATTAACCAAAGGCCCCAGTCCTACCAATGTCAGCCTTCTGACAGACTGCTCCTATGTACCCAGCAATTGAGTGTGACAGGCCTGTTCCTAAAAGATATAAAACCTTTCAGCAGCCTGGCTAACCCTTCCTTACCATCATAGCACTCTGAGATGCTTTGCCTCAACCATTTCTTCCTCCTCCCTTTCTGGGTTCAGACTTGCCTTGCTCCCTGTTGATTCCTCCAGCCTTCCTTGCCTTCCTCCCATTTCCTCCGACACATGTATTTGCCCTCCCCCTTCTCCCATATTACTGCATTTTCACTCCATCTTGGTGTTTGCTTTCCAGAAGACTTGCACTGACCACCGTAGCATGGGAGAGTTTGTAAAAATACACATCCTCCTCAGATCAACTGAGTCAGAATATCTGGTGAAGAAATGTTTCAGTCAATTTTCTTTAATTGAAGTATGGTTGATTTACAATGTTGTGTTAGTTTTCAGGTGTACTGCAAAGTGATTCAGTTATGCATATATATAATCTATTATTAAATTATTGTTTGATAATTATTATAAAACATTGGGTACAATCCCCTGTGCAACACAACAGATTCTTGTTTGTTTCAATCAATTTTTAATTAACTCTAAATATTGTCTGCCTACAATGCAGGAGACCTGGGTTTACTCCCTGAGTCGGGAAGATCTCCTGGAGAAGGAAATGGCAACCCACTCCAGTATTCTTGCCTGGAAAATCCAATGGATGAAGGACCCTGGTAGGCTACAGTTCATGTGATCACAAAGAGTCGGACACAACTGAGCGATTTCACTCACTCACTCAAATATGAATTTAATGTGAAGCCCTGGCCCCTATTCACCCTCTACTACATTCTCAAGTTATATTCAGTCTTCAACTTACCACAGTCTGGTCTCTGCTACAATTACTCTCAAGTTAAGGTTCTGTGGATATCCCACAAGTACCTCTAACTTCATGTGCTCAAAACTAAACTCATCCTCTTTTCCCTTTCAGCTGATGATTCCTCCTATAGATTCTATTTCCATGACAAATCAATCATCCATTCACTCAAGCTCAAAACCCAAAAGTTTCTCTGCTTCTGCTCCTTCACTTTTCATGTCCAATGACTCATCATTAAGCAGAACTTCTCAAAAGTAAAGAATCTGCCTTACTTGTTTTATAATCCTATACCTGGGTTGAGAAGATTCCCTGGAGCAGGAAATAGCAACCCAATCCAGTATTCTTGCCTGGGAAATCTCATGAACAGAAGAGCCTGGCAGGATACAGTCCATGGGGTAACAAAAGAGTCGGACATGACTTAGCAACTAAACACCAACAAATTTGGAAGTAACATTGAAACACTTAAGATTTATCACAATAAATATAAATAATGTAATAATAAATAAACCTAATGTCTCAACCAGGTCCAGTTCCTACATCTGAGTTTCAGGTTACAGGATGGACATCTTTTTTTTGTTTGATATCTCCTAAAACACCTAGGGAGGTAGTCATCCTGGTTTTTATAATAGAAGCACCTATTTCCTTTTGCCTTCAATCTTTCCCAGCATCTAGTCTCTCCAGTCAGCTCTTCAAATCAAGTGGCCGAAGTATTGGAGTTTCAGCATCAGTTCTTCCAATGAATATTTAAGATTAATTTCCTTTATGATTGACTGGTTTGATCTCCTTGAGCCCAAAGGACTCTCAAGAGTTTTCCCTAGCACCACAATTCAAAAGCATCAATTCTTTGGTGCTCACCTTTCTTTAGGATTCCCTGGTGGCTCAGAGGGTAAAGCATCTGCCTGCAATGCAGGAGACCTGGGTTCAATCTCTGGGTCAGGAAGATCCCCTGGAGAAGGAAATGGCAACCTATTCCAGTACTCTTGCATGGAATATCCTGTGGACAGAGAAGCCTGGTAGACTGCAGTCCATGGGATCCCAAAGAGTCGGACACAACTGAGAGACTTCACTTCACTTTCACTTTCTTTAGGATGAGGCAGAATATAGATGGTTGGATAGCATCACCTACTCAATGGACATGAATTTGAGCAAACTCCAGGAGATAGTGGAGGACAGAGAAGCCTGGTATGCTGCAGTCTATGGGGTCACAAAGAATGGGACATGACTTAGCAACTGAACAGCAAGTTTATTTGCCAATTCAGTGACAGTTTTCACTCTGTTTAACTAAGGAAAATATTAGGCTGTGTGTATGGTCTCCTAGAGTAGGCTAGGGCATAGTCATAGTCTTCAGCTTTAACTGCAAATTTGGCAAAATAATGAATGTGCAACAGGTACCTCTCATCTTTGGGAGGTTTTCATCATGCAACAATTCCTCTGTAAGTGTCTTCACAACTTATTGAATTAGAAGAGTTTTCCAAATGTCAAAAAGGGGCTTTCCTGATGGTCCAATGGTTCAGAGTCTGCGTTGCAATGCAGCAGACACTGGTTCAGTCCTTTGTCGGGGAAGATCCTACATGCCACAGCCTACACCCCATACTCCACAATGACAGAAGCCACCATAAGGAAAAACCTGTGCATTGTATCTAGAGAGTAGCCCCAACTCGCTGTAACTAGAGGAAGCCTGTGCTCAGCAACAAGGACCCACCACAGCCAAAAATGACTAACTAAATAATTTTTTAAAGGCATGTTTAAATGCCAACTTGTTAATGGTTTTCCTACTCGAGTTTAAATAAAAATTCAGAGTTCCTGGCTGCAAGCAACATAAATTAACTGTTGCCTTTGCATAACTCTGAGTCCCTGGTGGCTCAGAGGTTAAAGCATCTGCCTGCAATGCAGGAGACCTGTTTGATCCTTGGATCAGGAAGATCCCCTGGAGAAAGGAAATGGCAACCCACTCCAGTACTCTTGCCTGGAGAATCCCATGGACAGAGGAGCCTGGTGGGCTACAGTCCACGGGGTCGCAAAGAGTCGGACACGACTGAATGACTTCACTTTCTTTCTTTCTTTCTTTCTTTGCATAACTCACTCATCGAATCAAAGTCCCTAGAGAGAGAAATCCATTGACTAGGTTAAGTCATGTACTTGCTTACGTGGTGGGGGCAGGGAGGCTCTTACTTTGACTCCCAATTTAAAGAAAGTCACCAAAAATCATCCTCTCAACCAAGACTATATTCAATGGTGGGAAGATAATTTCCCAATACAAAAATCAGAGTGCTGCCAAGAACAGGAAACCTGACCTCGTGAGTAAAGCAGCCAAGGTATGTATGTGTGCATGTATATATACAAAAGACATATGTGTATTTTGTTTGCATATTAAACACATTAGCGATATTTCTTGATAAGAAATGTATAGATAGATATTTGCATATTTTAAGTTCTCTTGAAGAATTTGCTCTTGTATCTTTCCTTGCTCACTTTTGATAGAGACATAGAGAAATGGTTCTGTCCTATAAGAAACACCATGACGTCAACATGATGATCACTGGCACTGATACTTATCTTTGGTACAAGGACAATAAGGAATGGTGGGAACTGTGGCAAACAGTGGACTATAAGCTCTGTCCACAGGTGGTGGTGGATTAGCTAAGTCATGTCTGACTCTTGCGACCCCATGGACTATAGCCTGCCAGGCTCCTCTGTCCATGGGATTCTCCCATGGAGTGGGTTGAAGGCAAGAATACTGCAGTGGGTTGCCATTTCCTTCTCCAGGGGCTCTTTCCCACCCAGGAATTGAACCTGGGTCTCCTGAATTGCAGGCAGATTCTTTCCTGACTGAGCTACAGGGGAATCCCTTGTTTACAGGGGTGAGTTGCTAATTATCCCGAGTATCTCCTACTTGGACATCCAGATCCCTGCTCCAATCTTCTTCGTTCTTCTCTGTGTCCCTCAGGACTACCCTTTATGGACTGCTCCCTTGACTTAGCTTCATTCAGCCTATGAGGAGCACTAGCAAACAGTCAGAGGGACAGAGAGTGAACTGTAGCTATTTATTCCTGTGGTTTCCTCCCTGAGGCATTGTCCACAAGCTCACTGTGTCCTCCATGAGAAGTCACAGCTCTGCCAGACAGGCTTCTCCATCACACTGCCTCCTGGCTCCACTGTTTCTCCCTCTCCTTCCGCCAAGACTGTAGTCACTCCCTAAGATTACTGGTTCTAGGGTACTGCTGATGGCACCCCACTTCAGTACTCTTGCCTGGAAAAGCCCATGGATGGAGGAGCCTGGTAGGCTGCAGTCCATGGAGTCACTAAGAGTCAGACACAACTGAACAACTTCACTTTTACTTTTCACTTTCATGCATTGGAGAAGGAAATGGCAACCCGCTCCAGTGTTCTTGCCTGGAGAATCCCAGGGACAGCGGAGCCTGGTGAGCTGCCATCTATGGGGTCGCACAGAGTCGGACACAACTGAAACGACTTGGCAGCAGCAGCAGCAGCAGCAGGGTACTGCTCTTTACTTTATGGTTCACACACACACATACTGTCCACACATGTGTAATCAATCCATTTTTAAAGTTTTCCTCCAATTTCCCAATCGAGTTTAATCAATATGGGCAGTGACTGCAGCCATGAAATTAAAAGATGCTTGCTCTGTGGAAGAAAAGCTAGACAGTGTATTAAAAAGCAGAGATAATACTTTGCCTACAAAGGTCTGTATAGTGAAAGCCGTGGTTTTTCCAGTAGTCATGTACAGATGTGAGACCTGGACAATAAAAAAGGCTAAGCACTGAAGAGTTGATCCCTTTGAACTGTGATGCTGGAGAAGACTCTTGAGAGTCCCTTGGACTGCAAGATCAAACCAGCTGAACCTAAAGGAAATCAACTCTGAACTGAAAGGACTGATGCTGAAGTTGAAGCTTTAATACTTTGGCCACCTGATGCAAAGAGCCGATTCACTGGGGAAAAAATCCTGATGGTAGGATAAATTGAAGGCAAGAGGAGAAGGGGACAACAGAGAATGAGGTAGTTGGATGGCATTACCAACTTAATGGATATGAGTTTGAGCAAACTCCAGGAGATGGTGATGGACCTTGAAGCCTGGCGTGCTGCAGTCCATGGGGTCACAAAAATTTGGACATGACTGAGCAACTGAATAGCAACATCTGATTCTCACTGGGCGCTACTGATGTATGACTCAAATCTCATGGATTTTGAGTCTGGTGTCAATAGAGTCTTCAATTTTTCAAAAGAAGTGATGTCAAGGTTTATATACTTCCTAGGGTTTTTTTTTTTTCACTTTTGATTCAAGTTTTCTTAAAAGCACTATTCAGACCTGACAAATTAACCCTAATTATTATCCCAAATTATTAAGGGCCAGATTTGACCCATGTGGTCCATCTGCAATGTCATCCATTTATGATGGGAAATCAATGAGAGGGAACACAGGCCACTGTATAGCTACCCAACTTGCCAATAATGAGTCTTTTTGTGTAAATGGTAGACTAAATTTGTTTAGTGTCTGTTACAGCCAGATTCCATTTTAACACCAAATGCCATTGAGAGTTCTAATAGGAATACAATCATAAAAAAACTAATGCTGCCACATACAAATTCCTTAGCGTCTGATATACTGCAAATGCCATGTCCTGGAATGGAAATCTAGTCAAAATTGTGGTTTGGGGTTTGCCCAGCTGAGAATGATATTCAGTTGCTAATATAAGCTATATTCTTCATTTGTGGTCAGATTCTTATAAACAAAGGTGAGCAAAGAAATACTTTCTGTGACCACCAATGTCAACCCTCTTATCTCAGTTCTTGGAAATAGATCTTTGAAATATTGTTAATATTTTTACAAAACTTTAAGTTGGTGAAGAATTTTATTCAGGCATGTAAATTCTCTCTTACCTTTCAAATTTGTGATTTAACAAACACATGCTATGAGCTACTGAAGCTTCCCTCACCATCATATTGCTAGCAGTACTATTGAAAGTAAACTTTAAAGTTATGAGAAAGTTAGGTTGTTGTACTTTAATATGATATGCTTGTCGGAGTTTCACCCTAAATGGTAAAAGCTGCGTTAAGAAAAGCACTGAAATGCTGTTGCCACCCAGACACCTCAGGGGACCAAAGTTTTCTTTTGGTTTCTTGTTTTTAATATGTATAGATGTAAAAGACGTAAGCTAAGCTATGCTGGTTCTAACTTCAAAGAAGTAGAGGACTAGAAAACCAAAACCCCAAACCATTCAGAAACATATAAAGTTTTGGGACATTCATCTAGAAGAGAAAGAAGACAAAAATCTCTCCTGTTCCTAACATGGCTATCAAGGTAGACTTACTAGGAAGGTTTCTTAAGTTGGGTCCTCTGGAAACAGAACTTGAGACTGGAATTCTTCTGTGAGGTATCTGTTGAGGGAGATCTCCCAGGAGAAATCTGTAAGGGAAAAGGAAACAGGATAGGGCAGGAAAAGAAGGCAGAATGGATACAGGTGCAGCCCAGGCTCAGCTGGATGCCACAAGGAAGCGCTGGAGCGGTGCTCATCCCTCACTGAAGCAAGGGATCTGGGCTTGTGTTCAAACAGTCAACAGTCTTTGGCTACCAGAGGCTTCCTCCTCTCCCAATCTCATTCTCCAATGCATCTCGGGGGAACGTTGTTCCTTCGGGCCAAGGGTGACTCTCTGAAGTGAGGTACAGCTGTGAACTTCAGCAGCCACTTAAAAAATTTTTTCGTGGTTGTTGAAGTATAGTTGACTTAGAAGAATGTTGTGTTAGTTTCTGGTGTACAGCATAGAGATTCCTTTTTTAAATATATTTTTTCCACTAGAGTTTTTTGCAGGATATCAAGTAGAGCTCCCTGTGCTATACAGGAGGACCTTGCTGTTTATCCATTCTAGGTACAATAGTTTGCATCTTCTAGTCCCAAACTCTGAGTCCAGCCCTCCCCTGACCCACCCTCTGGCACCACCTGCCTGTTCTCTATGTCTGTGAACCGATTTCTGTTTTGCAGATAAGTTTGTTTGCGTCATATCTTAGTATGATCACCTTTAGGTTCATCCATGTAAATGGCGTTATTGCATTCTTTTTTACAGCAGCCACTTCTTAAAGTAGCTGAGGGATGTGTGCACCTGCCATTAAAATTTACCCAGAATAGATCAGAAATCAGTTTCCTCCAGAAATAGTGGTTCTCTCATCAAATTGAAAGGGATACAAAAGTGTGTATTTATGAGCCAAATGCTAAAGCAAGCCCTCCTCACATCATTAAGGGTTTGTCCTGGCTTGTCAGGGTCCTGTCAGCACCCTGAATCAGTTCAACTACAGCATCTTCTGTCACCAAATGTACACGGGGTACATAAGCTGAGAGGAAGTTAAAGGTGAATGTTCATTATAAGCCTATTTATCATTATTCTGTCTTTTATACATTCATCCAAATGGTAAAGCCGTCCAATCTCACTGTTTAAAAGAGTGAGATAATTACATATAATTATGTATGTGATTAACTTCAGTTCAGTTCAGTTGCTCATCGTGTTTGACTCTTTGAGACCCCATGAACCGCAGCACGCCAGGCCTCCCTGTCCATCACCAACTCCCAGAGTTTACTCAAATTCATTTCCATTGAGCCGGTGATGCCATCCAGCCATCTCCTCCCCTGTCATTCCCTTCTCTTCCTGCATTCAATCTTTCCCAGCATTGGGTCTTTTCAAATGAGTTAGCTCTTCACATCAGGTGGCCAAAGTATTGGAGTTTCAGCTTCAACATCAGTCCTTCCAGTGAACACCCAGGACTGATCTCCTTTAGGATGGACTGGTTGGATCTCCTTGCAGTCCAAGGGACTCTCAAGAGTCTTCTCCAACACCACAGTTCAAAAGCATCAATTCTTCTGCATTCAGCTTTCTTCACAGTCCAACTCTCACATCCATACATGACTACTGGAAAAACAATAGCTTTGACTAGACGGACTTTTGTTGACAAAGTAATGTCTCTGTTTTTTAATATGCTGTCTAGGTTGGTCATAACTTTTATTCCAAGGAGTAAGCGTCTTTTAATTTCATGGCTGCAGTCACCATCTGCAGTGATTTTGGAGCCCCCAAAATAAAGTCGGCCACTGTTTCCCCATCTATTTGCCATGAAGTGATAGGATTGCATGTCATGATCTTAGTTTTCTGAATGTTGAAACTTAAGCCAATTTTTTCAGTATATATATGCTGCATTGTCAGTTTCCCATGTGCTAGACTGAACTGAGTGTATGAGCTTTGTCCCATTTAAACCCAACATCCACCCTATCAACCTACATCATCAACCTATCATCAGCCCTACATCTGGGTCATTCAACTAGAAGAAACAAGGCTCAGAGATGATCCATGCTTTTCCCAAGTTACATGGCCACTGAGGATTGCACTTTGCACCCAAGTTCTTGTTACTGTGATAACCTGCTTTCCATGTGCATCTGATACATAATTCTCCCTCTGTTTCCTGAACACTAAAAAATGGAAGGAAGGCAGATGTAAAAATTCTCACTAGGGCACAAAGTAGTCAGAAACTAGAAACACTGTTGGTTCTTTTTTATTATAAAACAGATGACAAACAGAAAATTTAGCATTGAGTAAGGTACAGAGTCCAGTAACAAGACAAAGACTTACAAGACTGAAATATAAATGTAATTATTGTTAGGTAAGCTTGAAGAATATGAACTGTAAAGTTTACAATAACTTCAGGGAAAAAAAAAGATAATATATAGTGAAGGACTTTTAGCAAACATATCAAAATTTACACATTCAGCCTAGTATTCGTTTCTTTCAAAGCAGTCAATTTTAGGTATCTACACTTGTTTCAACTATTTGTATGAGACTAAGATTTGTTTTTAGGCCAAAAAAGGAAGAATTTCACTTCAAATATGCCTGTAGAACTTAGAACAAATTATTTTTAATATCTTTGTTATCAAAAGATAATAAATGTATATCCTTTAAAAGTAGATTTGTTTTTCACAAGTAGGCTAAAACCATTTAAACGTCATCTATGATATAAAGTGGGTAAGCTATCAGAGCAAGGCTTCTATGCACAATTAAGCTGTGACTGTAAGTTGATGGTATTTTCTTGTTCATCTAAGCTTTCTTAGTATCTAAAGATAAATTTCATTGAATATTTAAATCTTGCATTTACAATAATGGTATAACAGTTTTTTATTTCTCCCTCAGCCATCTTTTAAACGTGAATTTTATCATTAAATAAAGTACTGTAAATATATGTAAAGCTCCCTGTGTACTTCATCCAATCACATTTTATTTCTTCCTTTCCTCCTCAGAAAAAAACAGTGCCTGATTTTGGTGTTCGTCATTCCTAAGTATTTCTTTATACTTTCATTACATATGTAGGTATCTTTCAAAATTTATCAGTAACTATTTTTTTATTTGTTAAAATTTGATGTAACTAGCATCATACTATATTTACTTATCTGCAACCTGCTTTTGTCACTCCTCATTATGTTTGGAAGAGGTATATCATTCTTTGAATAAACAAATCACAGATACTTCTGTTTTTAAACTGCCATCTAAGTTTGATTATTCCCAGTTTTTGGCATCATAAATAATGCTGTTGTGAAAATTCATGTCACTTTCTGTGGGAGCACATATGAGGGTTCTCTCTGTCATTATACCCAGGAGGGGTACTTTTAAATCTTAGAATGGGGCATCCTCCACAAGAAAAATCTCCATTTGGTATCTTCAATCGGTTTTCTTTTCATTTTAATATTTATTTATTGATTTGGTTGCACCAAGTCTTAGTTGGATCACGTGGGATATTTAGCTGTGGCATGCAAGATCTTTAGTTTCTGGATGTGGGATATGGTTTCCTGAACAGGGACTGAACCTCAGCTCCCTGCATTGGGAGCCCAAAGTCTTAGTCACTGGACCAGAGGGAAGTCCTTGTGTGTCTTATTTTAGAAACTCTAATCATTACCAGTTCATGAAGCTATTCTATACTTCTAAAAGTTTGAACGTTTTGTTTTCCATTTTTAATTCTTTGAACCCACCTGAAAATGTGAATCTTTCCCCCACCCCAATTAAGCTCCTCCTTCAGACCATTTTTGCCTGGTGCAACTGTTTTCACTAAATGCAAGACCAACTCTCCATCATGTGCTAAGGTCTCCTTTATATCTGTTCTGAGTCTCATTCCCAGGGCTTCACGTTTCTTTCCGCTAAATTCATGCTGAACTTTGCTTCCTATCTGACCAGATAATTTCAAGACTCTTAGCACTTTTTACAAAAAATTTAAAGAATTCAATGTGCTGTGCGTGCTGTGCTTAGTTGCTCAGTCATGTCCAACTCTTTGCGACCCCATGGACTGTAGCTCACCAGGCTCCTCTGTTCATGGGGTTTCTCCAGGCAAGAATACTGGAGTGGTTTGCCATGCGGTCCTCCAGGGGATCTTCCCAACCCAGTGACTGAATCCAGCTCTCTCGCATTGCTGGCAGATTCTTTACCAGCTGAGCTGCCAGGGAAGCCCGAAGCATCAATAAATTATTTAAAAAGAAGCCATAATAATTTTTAAAAATCTCCATGATAGTAGTAAATTAAAAGAATTAATTATCATTTGTAGGAATACTAAAGGAAAAGATTAATAAAAGCATAAATGCAAATTAGAAATTTACAAAAGTCAGAAAAGTTAGTGAGAAATATTAGACACAATTTGTTAAAACCTAATATTAAAATATTCTTCAAGAAATCCAACTATTGGATGTCCCTGGTGGTAAGAATTTGCCTGTCAATGCAGGGGACACAGGTTTGATCCCTGGTCTTGGAAGAGTCCACACGCCATGGAGCAACTAAGCCCATGGGCCAGAACTATTGAGCCTGTGCTCTGAGCCCGGAAGCCACACCACAGCTACTGAAGCCTGCACCCCCTGGACTCCGGGCTTAGCAACAAGAGAAGCCGCCACAGTGAGAAGCCACCCGTGCACCTCAACTAGAGAGTAGCTTCTGCTTGCTGCAACTAGAGAAAAGCCCGAGCAGCAGTGAAGACCCAGCACAGCCAAAACTAAGTAAAATTATTAAAAAATAAAGAAACTATTTCTCTGATTTCATGCTGACAAAGTAACCTCAGTTTCCAAGGTATATCTGGAAAGAGGGTACTGCCGTAGAGCGGAAATAGACACTTCAGTCCCTGGAAGAGCTATTCTGTTGAACAAATTACTTTCTTAAACAAAAGAATTCTTATGAATGTCTAGCATGATCTTCAGGAAAATCCTAAAATAGGATCTGAAAACGACTGGCACCAATAATGTAATTATTTTTTCTTCTTTTGAAAAAACGAAATTCACAGATCATGACATTTGTTTTTAAAGTTGACTGAGCCATGTCCCAAGGCTCTTTTTCTGACTGACAAGTTGTGTGTCTGCACTGAAGGTAAATGAAGGCCTGAGCAAACCACCTCTCTGAAGCTCTTTTCTAAGGAATCCTACTTACTTCCTCTTCTGTGCTTGTTTTTTCTGATAAGACTCCTTACAGGAAAATCAAGTTTTAACAGCATTCATCAGGAAAGAAATCTGCCTAAACTAACAATAGTTGAAGAAGTATTTTGGACTCTCCTCTTATAATGATCAGCAAGTTTTCTTCATTTATTTCTATTTTTGTTTTGTATTGTTACTATTTTATTAAGTACACATGCTTTTATAATTTTAAATCTTCCTTATCGCTGAGCCTCTTTTCATTATGTTGGGATGACTTGGGGCGCTAATTACACTATTTGACTTTACACTATTTTTTCTCATATTCATATAAACACTCATTTTTTCCATCTGTATAATTTTAAACTTTTTAAAAATTTTAGTGTATAGCAGTGGCATAATTGAATTTTTAAAATTAATTTCATTATTTCTGATTTTAACTGGTCAATTTATAAATAAATACAGATAAAGCACTCCATCTGTGTACATATAATTAGATGTGTTTTTAATCTTGCATTATATTTTTCTGTTTGTCAGCTTTCTGTTTTGTATTATGCTTCCTTGTTCTCCTTCTTGTCTTTTTTTTGAAGACCGATTTATTTCTTCCTTTGCTATTTTTGTTAGTTCATTCCCCATAATCCCATATCACTCATGTGTAAGCTCTGTAATCCGTTGTTTTTCTTTTAGTTGTTATACTTGCATTTTTTTCAGCATACTTCAAGAAGTCTAAAGCTGGTTAATTACTTATCCCCTCCCTTGGAACAATCTAAGTATTTTTGGACAGATTAATTCAGATCACCATTCCTACATAACAAACTAATATTGTCCGGTATTTTCTTCCTTTCTTTTTTAATCCCTAGTAGTAAAATATTTTCAGAAGCAAACTTTGTGTTACATTTGTTTACGTGAGTTACTAATTTCTTTACTTATTATTCTTTTGTATCTTAGACTACCTTTCAAAACCATTTTATTCTTCTTGAAATGCATATAATGAAGAGTCCTATGGTCAAGTCTTTGGTGCTGAATGTTCCCATTGTTTATCTATAATGTCTTTCTTTAAAGATAGATTTTTTTTTTTAGTACAGACATTTGAATGACAGTCACATTTATTACTACTTTAAAGAGAATTTCTTCTGGCATCTATTATTTCTGCTGGGGATTCCTGTAGGTTATCTATTTTTCTTCTACATCTGCCTTGAAGAACTCTTTGTCTTCGATGCTCTGTACTTTCACTATGTAGTGTGCAGGTGTGAATTCCATTCTATTTATCCTGCTTGCCATACTTTATCCTTCCCGTACTTGTAAATTTGAATTTTTAATAAATCCCTGAAGATGTAAACCCTAATCTCTTCAAATATTGAATCTTCTCTAATATCTCAATTCCTCCTTTCTGAGAATCCTTTTAAAGTATGTTAGAGTTTATACTACACTCTATATTTTCTACATCTTGGGGTAATTTTTACTTCCATTTTTTAAAGGTCAAAATTATATACAGATAAATTTGACCTGTTTAATATATAATCCTGTAAGTTTAACAAACACATACAGTCACATAACCATCACTATCAATAAAAAATAGAAAGGAATTCTACTGCTTGCCATATGGGTCAAACTGGAGGGCATTATGCTAAGTGAAATAAGCCAGACAGAGAGAGTCAAATACTGCATGATTTCATTTATATATGGACTCTCTAAAGCTGACCTTATAGAATCAGAGAGCAGTTTAGTGGTTGCCAGGAGCAGGAGGTGGGGGAAATAAAGAGAGGTTGGTAAAAGGTACAAACTTTAAGTTACAAGAGGAATAAATTCTGAGGATCTAATCTATAACATGACTATAGTTGATAATACTGTATTGTGTCATTGAAACTTATTAAAAGAGTAGATATGTTCTCAACATAACAAAAAAGGTAAGTCATGAGGTAAGAAATGTGTTAATTAACTCAATGTTAGGAATCCTTTTATTTGTTAATTGTACACTACTTTAAAAAAGAAAATGTTTTCTCAAAGTCCATCATTTATCTTTTTATTCTCTTAAAATTGTCTTTCTAAGAGCAGAAATTCTTCTTTTTCATAAAATCCAATTTATCAGTTTTTCTCTCATATTGACCATGCTTCTGGCAACATATCTAAGAAATCCTTGCTTCACCAAAGATTTTCTCCTCTTTTCTTTTAGAAGTTTTGTAGTTTTAGGCTTTATATTTGGGTTTATGATCCATTCAGAGTTAATTTTTACATAGAGGATGAAATGCAGATCAAAATTTATTATTTTGTATGTGGATATCCAATTTATTCAACACATTTGTTGAAAAGACTATCCTTTCAGCATTTAATTGTCTTTCCAACTTTGTAAAAAAATTAATTGAAGATGTGACTATATCTGAGCTCTTTATTTGTGTTCATTTCATTTACATCTATCCTTCTCTATAAAATTACCCTGTCTTGGGAATTCCCTGGTGGTCCAGTAGTTAGACTTGGTACTTTCACTGCCAAGGTCTCCAGTGTGATCCCTGGTAGGGGAATTAAAACCCTAGAAGCTGTATGAGCCAGACAAAAAATATACATTTGTTTTTCTTCTTCAGTATTGTCTTGGCTATTTTATGTTTTTGCCTTTCCTTATAAACTTTAGAGTCATTTTGTTAATACCTATAAATGAGATTCTTGAATAACCATTAGTATTTTCTGTCTTTCAAGGAACTGGTCCATTTTACATCTAAGTTGTCAAATTTGCTGGCATCAAGCTGTTAACAATCATTTTGTAGTCTTTTAATATCTGGAGGTTCGACAGTGATGTCCCATCTTTCACTTTTGATATTTGTAATTTGCAGCTTCTCTCTTTTTCCTTGATCAGTCTGGCTAGAAGTTTATCACTCATTTATTTCAAAGAAATGACTTTTGATTTCATTGTTTTTCTGTTTTCCTGTCCTCATTAATTTCTGACTTAACTTTTTTATTGCCCTCTGCTCATTTTAGCTTTAATTTGTTGTTCTTTTTCTAGTTTTTTAAGGTAATAGTTTAAACAATTGATTTGAGAGCTTTCTTTTTTTTAATAAAAGCACTTAATACTGTTAATTCCCCTGCTTTAGCTTCATGTAAAAATTTTGGTACACTAAGCTGTCATTTTTAAGGAATTCAAAATACATTTTAATTTACCTTTTGACTCTTTCTTCTTTGACTCTTTCTTTTCTGTTTAATTTCTAAATATTTGGAAGTTTTCTAGAACTTCTTGTGCTATTGGTTTCTAGTTTAACTTTGTATGGTCCAAGAACATGTTTCATATGATTTCTGTTTTTCAGATTTCTTAGACTTTGTTTTGTGGCCCAGACTGTGCTCTCTCTAGTATCTATTCTGGTTGCATTAAAAAGAATGTGTATTCTGATTTTCTGCGTATTTGTTCTCTTAATTACTGATGAAGGAGAGTTGAAGTCTTTGACTGCAAATGTGTATTTCTCTCTTTATCCTTGCAGTTCTTTTGGCTTTTGCCTCTTGTTTTCATCTATCCTTATGCCAGGTCTACATTGCCTTAATTACTGTTGGTTTGCAGTAAGTTTTAAAGTCAGAAAGTGTATAACACATACTTTTAATATAATAATTGACATGGAAGGGCATAAATTACTTATGTAGCTATTTATATTATATACAATCTTAACTAATCACTGTATACTTTGAACTAATATTGCACCATTTCATACATACTACGAGAACATAATAACAGTCTGGTTTTGTCATACATTTTTCTTCTATAATTTAAACACACAATACATTGTTGTTACTTTTGTTTTAAACAAGAAATTATCTTTTAAAAAGCATCTTTTGCGTTTACATATATATTAACCATTGTTGTCTGCATTCTTTGTCTCTTCATGTAGATCTGAATTTCCATCTGGAATTATTTCTCTTGTCTGCAGAACTACCTTCAACATTTATTGTAGAATACATCTGTTCATGAAAAATCCTTTCAATTTTTGAAAGTCTTAAAATGTCTCTATTTCATTTTTTAAAAACTGATTTTACTAGATACAGAATTCTAGACTTAGACTTTTCTTTCCTTTCTCACTTTAAAGATGTCATTTAATTGATATCTTATATTCTTTCTGCCTGGCTTACATTTTTTCTGACTGGAAGTCACCAGTAATTCTTATTGTTATTGCTTGTAGTTAATTTGCTTTTGGTTCTCTTCTCTGCTTTTAAAATTTTTCTCCAGGGAATTCCATGGCAGTCCAGTTGTTAGGATTCTGCACTTTCACTGCCAAGGTTAAGGGTTCAGTCCCCGGTCAGGGAATTAAAATCCTGTAAGCTGCATGGCACAAAGATTTTTCTCCTTCTCTCTTTGTTAGTTTTTTAAAAATTTATTTATTTTATCTTTGGCTGCACTGGGTCTTTGTTGCTGCCTGCGGGCTTTTCTCGAATTGCAGCAAGTGGGGGCTACTTTCTAGTTGAGGTGTGTGGGCTTCTCATTGCAGTGGTTTCACTTATTGCAGAGCATGAGCTTTGGCATCTGGGCTTTAATAATTGAAGCACATGGGCTCAGTACTGGCACATGGGCTTAACCACCCCACAGATTCTTCCTAAATCAGGAGTCAAACTCGTGTCCCCTGCATTGGCAGGTGGACTCTTAACCTCTGAACCACCAGGGAAGTCCTTCTCTTTAGCTTTGATTTTTGACAATTTGACTATGATATATCTGGGAATGGTTTTCTTTGCTTTTGATTCTTTTAGCTTCTTGGATCTGTGTTTTTGTTTTCATAATGTTTGGAACATTTCAGCATTATTTCTTCAAACATTTTTTTTGTCCCAATCTCTTCTACTTCTCTTGGGACTCCAATTACATATGTTTCAGGCTGTGTGCTTGTTTTTTTTTTTTTTTTTAACGTGGATTATAGACAGAAACTTGTTTTTTCTTCTTTCGTCTTTCTTTCCTTTTTCTTCTATAGTCATTTCATTGTTCTCTCTTCAAATTCATTGGTCCTTTATTTTTCAGTGCTATTGTGGCTTCCCTGGTGGCTCAGAGGTTAAAGCGTCTGCCTCCAATGTGGGAGACCCAGGTTCAGTCCCTGGGTTGGGAAGATCCTCTGGAGAAGGAAATGGCAATCCACTCCAGTATTCTTGCCTGGAGAATCCCATGGAGGGAGAAGCCTAGTAGATTACTGTCCATGGGGTCACGAAGAGTCAGACACGACTGAGCGACTTCACCTCACCTCATTGTGTCATCATTTAATGGATTTTTATAATTTTAATTTTGTATTTTTCCTTTCAAGAATTTTCACTTGGTTCTAACAGTATACATTTCTTTAGTCAAAGTCCCCATCTGTCTATTTATTATGTCCAACTGTAAAATATTTAACTATTTTTATAAAATTCTACTAGTGTCAATATCTGTGTTATTTCTGTGTCTGTTTTAATTGACTCTTTTTCTGACGATGACCCATATTTTCCTGGTTTTTCACATCTAATAGAATTTTTATTATAGGTTGGACATTGTAAAAGCTATGTGTTTGAGAACTGGGATATTGTTTTCTTTTTAATGGCTTTGTGATTCCCCCCCCTCCCCCAGTCATTAGCTAATATACTGGCAAATCAGTTTGATCCTGTTCAGACTTGGTTTCATGTTTTGTTTGGATGCATCTATAGTATTCTTTATTTTAGGATTGGTGCAGGTTTTTCCCTAAGTTATAAGTGTTGGGGGTTCTCCATTCACCCCTTTCCCTAAATTATAGCCATTTGGGAAGTCTTAATTGAATGCTCAGAGTGTTCACCGAAGTCTCTACTTCCTGGTTGAAATTCATACTGTCTTTCACCAGTCTGGATCTTCTCTGTTTAGTTCAGAGTCCCCAGGAGTTGTTCTCTGCCATGTCTCACAAAGTACCAATACTTATGCAGCTTTCAGTTCAGCTAAATAATCAAAAGGATTCATGAACAGATTTCTGGAATTCCTACTCTGTACAGCTCCCTCCTTCCTGGTATTTTGTCCCTCAAACTTCAATTGCTTCATTATTTCTGAACTTAATCTTTCTTTCCTCCATTCAGTGAGACTGCTGTTCTCTATTTTGTTTCCACAGATTTGTGTTATATTTTGAAAGGTGTCAGCAGGCAAAAAGCAAGAGAGAATGTTGAGTTGACTTTGTTTTTTAATCTCCTTCTAAATCTAGTGGCTCAGATGATAGAGTCTGCCTGCAGAATGGGAGACCCAGGTTCAATCTCTGGGTTGAGAAGATCCCCTGGAGAAGGAAATGGCAACCCACTCCAGTATTCTTGCCTGGAAAATCCCATGGATGGAGGAGCCTGGCAGACTACAGAGTCTCAAAGAGTCAGACATGACTGAGCCACTTCACTTTCTTAATATCAAAGTCATGGTCCACACTATATATATTGTCCAGTGCCTAAAAACAGTTGTTCATGTATTTTATCTAGATTAATATTTATTGTGGGAAAGTAAACCCAACACCTATTCCATCATGGATAGAATCAGAAATTCTTAATTAAAAAATTATCTACCTATCTATCCATCTACCTATCATCTAACTAGATATCGCCTTATATTCTGTTTCTGATCATCAATTTCTGAAGCTGATGGGACATAATTCTGATTTTTATTTCTATTGATTCTTATTCATGGTGACTTTTTCCTATGATTTTAATGACCTTTTAACATGGACTTTTATTTGTTTGATCTTAAATGTGAAGAGCCTAGGAGTTACATAGAGCATATCTTTTTTCCAGAAAGGATTTGTAATTGCTACTTCTAGAAGCCAGGGGGCACTACCAACCTGGGTCCACTTTGGTCCACTCTGGGATCTTGGGCTTAAAGCAGAAGTGTCAGTGTTCTGCTTTTCTACCTTCTGGTAGTGGTTTGGCCTTCAAAGCCCTGGTGTGCTATTGGCTTTGCCCTCTAGAGAGCTTGGCTTTTCCAGTTCTCCATTTGTTCACTGTTGCTCTAATTTTAGTACACTGTTTTTCCCACTCCAGTATTCTTGCCTGGAAAATCCCATGGATGGAGGAACCTGGAAGGCTGCAGTCCATGGGGTCATGAGGGTCGGACACGACTGAGTGACTTCACATTCACTTTTCACTTTCATGCATTGGAGAAGGAAATGGCAACCCACTCCAGTGTTCTTGCTTGGAGAATCCCAGGGACAGAGGAGCCTGGTGGGCTGCGGCCTATGGGGTCGCATAGAGTCGGACACAACTGAAGCGACTTAGCAGCAGCAGCAGCAGTTACGCTTTTGGTGAAGTTTTGGAGATTTTTTTTTTTTTAAGGAAAAGAACAAGAAAAGATAAAATAAACTATTGGTATTTATTATGCAGATTAACAATCAAGCTATCATTTGGTTATTAGGTTAAATTGGCATGAGTCATATAAGGTATCCTGAGGGAAGACCAGGTGTTCTGAAACTCAGAGGAGTTCACAACACTCCCCTAGGAAGTCTTTCACGTGGGCATCATATGTCCATGTATTACATCCAGATAAGTGGATTTAAGGAGTATATTTTAAACTATCTTTCAAAAAGTGGATACATGGTGGATACAAGATTAGAAAGAATCTTGCAAAGGACCTGTGTGTATATAACACAAAGAGCAAAAGCACAAGCAGGAGATTTTTAAATATGGAAGATCAGATATTCCCACTCCTGATATTAGCACTTTATCAACATCCTTATAAGGAAGAAGCAATGATAATGTAATCGGATGAGATGGTTGGATGGCATCACTGAGCTGATGGACGTGAGTTTGAGCAAGCTCCAGAAGTTGGTGATGGAGAGAGAAGCCTGGTGTGCTGCAGTCCATGGCATTGCAAAGAGTCAGACACGACTGAGTGAGCTGAACTGAATGTAATCGGATATCAGTGTCAGTCAACATTAAAAAAAACTGAAATGATTACAATTATGTGAAATATGAATTTATGCACATTATCTTTTAATATTATTTTACTCTAAGTGTACACTGTTCCTTGAGATGTTAGCTAATTATAGTATAAAGCTAAGTGAAGTGAAGTGAAGTCGCTCAGTCGTGTCCGAATCTTTGCGACCCCACAGACTGTAGCCTATCAGGTCCTCTGTCCATGGGATTTTCCAGGCAATAGTACTGGAGTGGATTGCCATTTCCTTCTCCAGGGGATCTTCCCAACCCAGGGCTTGAACCTGGGTCTCCCACATTGTAGACAGACGCTTTACCATCTGAGCCACCAGGGAAGTCCAGTATAAAGCTATTTGATTAGTAAAATATTTCAAAATATTATGCAGATAATTGAAGATATTATAAAAATAATTTTCTATTTTGTTTTCAGTAATGTTAGAAGTTATACAGTGTTGAATTTGAAGAGCCGACTCATTGGAAAAGATCCTGATGCTGGGAAAGACTGAAGGTGAGAAGAGAAAGGGGTAACAGAGGATGCCATGGTTGGATGGCATTACTGATTCAATGGACATGAGTGAGCAAAATCCGGGAGATAGTGAAGGACAGGGAAGCCTGGCATGCTGGAGTCCATGGATCTGCAAAGAATCCGACATGACAGAGCAACTGAACACAACAACAAAGCACTGAGTTCATTGCTTTGCAAAAAAATAGTTCTTTTTAGCAACAAAGAGGTCCATGCAGTCCTATTGGCCAATCAAAACAAACACTCGTGGCTGATTCATGTCAATGTATAGCAAAACAAATACAGTATTGTAAAGCAAAACAAACTAAAAAATAAAAATTAATTAAAGAAAAAAAAGGAAAAGAAAAAACAAACTGACAATTTGAAGAAAAATGTACTTAAACAAATACGTATTATGGAAGCTTTTCTGTGCACTTGGATGGAAGCATAAACGACACTTGTCTCAGCTTATGTTGTTTGCTAAATTCTGTTCATTGGTAAAACGCACCAATAACTGCTCATTTTTTTGTAGCACCAAAGCAAAGATGTACCAAAGAACATATATCCTTATCAGTAAACAACTACCTTAAAAAAACCAATGTTTTATGAAAAAAACAGGTTTCTATAAATTATAATTTTAAAGGAATTCACACATAAACAGAAGAATACAGTTTAGTTTTCACACGCTTTGAAAGGAGAAGTGGAGTGACTATGAGAGCTTTTGTATCATGTAGGTGTTTGATATCTATTTAGTGCCAAACTTTTTTTTTTGTGATGATTGATTATGTCCAGTAGCATTGTATCTGTCAGAAATTTTAAAAAAGATTAAATTTAATCTTTTCCTTTAAGATGAGACTAACTAATAAAGCTATTAATTTTCAGAGAACTGTGTGCTAGGAAGAGAGCATTTAAATAACAGGTATTTGGAAACACATAGCTTTGTAATTTTTTTTTCTTCTTCTGAACACAAATATAAATACATCACCTAAATAAAATTTATATCTACACACTTAAAAATCATGGAAACAGAGTTACTAACATGCTTAGAATCTTTTGGATAAAGATTTTTGAAACCATTTTGAAATTATTTGATAAATATTTCTAAATGTAATGCCTTCCTGTTTGCTTGAAAACGAATTGACATGAGGAGAGATGGACATTCACTAGCTAAATTACATTTTAAAAGTTTTGAATGAGTGCAATTTGGATGGATTTGAAAAAAATGAGGATTATGATTTAGAAAACTGAAGCCAATAGAATAGTTCTTTGACTTTTGACTTCTTTTTTGTCCAGCCACTAAAACTCAGTATACAAATAAACTCTTCTTAGAATTACTTTTGAATTGCTATACCATGAAGATTTTAGCAAGAAATTTTTAAAATACTGAAATATATTCAGCACCTTTGCTTTTACTTGTGCCATTAGTAAAGTAACATAAAAAATTACTTTGAGCCATTTTAATTTCATCTTTATGCTTTATATTTTAGTTAATAAAAAAGCTAATATACATGTATTAGAATATGCGTAGAAATGTTCTTTTTAAATAATGAGATACATAAACAATTTTGACAGGTCCACCACTTAACAAATTTTTACAATCAAATGTTTATAATTGTGGTTAAGATATCCAACAAAATTTCTCTAAAAGTTTTCCTTAAAAAAGTTTTTCATAAGTAATAATTTTAGAACAATTAAAATGAGAAAAAGAAAAATAAAATCACTCAAAATTCTACCAACAGAGATAATCACTGTTGAAATTTTAGCACATACCCTTCCAGATTTTATGAATTTATTCATCTTCTTTCACAAACATACTCTTAATTTCATTTAAAGCTGTTTTCATTGAGGGCCTTTATACTTTACAGAATTTTTTTAAAAATGAAGTTTACATTAAGTTTAGGAACAGAGATTGAAATTGAAAGGAATAATACTAAGAAGCAACTTTGTGCTGTGACAAGGCTGAATTTTCATAATCAATCCTGTCAACTAAAAAGATGCACAATGTGAGTTTTATTTTGGGCAAAATGAGGACTGCAGCCTGGGAGACAGCATCTCAGATAGCTCTGAGGAACTGTTCCAAAGAGGTAGTGAGGGAAGGTCAATTTGTAGTTGTCAATCCTGTGTAGGATTATAATATCTATTTTAGACCACCATCTATCATTTTAATGGCCTTTATCTAGATGTTAAATTGTGGTTTAACTAAGGGATGAAATTACCAAAAAATAGACTGATCAAATGTTGTGGTTTTTGACTTACTTTATCTTCACATGGCCTATGTCATAAGGCAGATAGATAAAGGGAACTAAGATTTTGGCAAGGCTTCATTTCTGTTCAGTGTTACCACTGTATCTGAAACTGATATAATTTGGTATATAATTAGAATTATTAACTGTGTGTAATTGGATAGAAATAGAACCCAGAGAATGACTATCAGTGAAGTCATTATATCTTTGGAATCAAGCAGTTATATTTCAGAGGTGTGGTCCTGGACCTAATCTCATGTAACATTTTTTATCAATGACTAATACTACAAGAAAAAACAGTCATTCACACAGTAAATGAAACTTAATTGGGAAATGAAAACTAAGAAGAGGAAGTCACATTCTCAATGACCAGATTAGAATCAAAATGACCTGGAAAATTGGAGAAGTAGTAAGAAGTAAACAAAATGAGTAAGACAGAGGGATGGGCTAAAATAAACAGGGAAGAAAAACAAGTTTCAAAATGAGAAATGGCTAACTATTGGCAAGTTTAGAAAAAACTTAGAGATTTTAAAACAACCTAATAATGTAGTATTATGGTTTAAATTAAGAACAAACATAACAATGTAAAATGTATTTCCTACTAAAATTTACCAAAACTCCTGCTTCCTAGATGAATGTCATTTGTAAACACTAAGAATGTGTGTTTACCAGAAATGCCATTCACCTTAAGAACAAACATGGAGAACACAGGCAGTCAAATGACTGTGATAGTAACACAGGAAAAAACTAGTTCCATTGTAAGATGTAAGTCTTGGAGAAAGATGATTTTTTTTCTCCTGAAAGAGATGGAGTAATTGAGTAATGATCTTTAAATAGGAACATATATCGATAGTTATAAATTTAAAAGTGTTAGATTCAGGTTCTCAAGTATCTTAAGTCACTTAAAACTGTATTGGTTGTACTCAATTTTCGTGGAAGATTGAAAAAGAAAACGAAGTTAAATTGTACTGTGAAAGAGTTAATTCAGAATAGATGAGAATTTCATTAATTGGTTTAAATTGGTTTAAATTGGTGGTTGAAAATTGGAACAATCCTAAGATGCTGGTAGAATTTCATTGCTAGATTTCCGCTTTTCTAAAATGGTGAAATGTGCTACATAAAGAGATGAAATACAAAATTTTAATGTCCTAACTAGACTTCAAGTTTTGCCTTAAGCTGTAACCAGAATATTAATATGAGTATATTTTTTAAAAGTAGGCTAATTGTATCACATCCTTGAATCTAAGAAGTGTATCAGCAGCAGATATTTGATTGCAGATCCCCTAAGAAAAGGACCCGGAATATACAGAAAATAGTATCTTAAGGAATAAGTATTCCTCTTTTATTTTCTTGATGATGCTACTCTATGCTGCTTTTATTTTTCTCGTTAAAATGTTTACTTCTTTTACAATCGATATGTATTGATCATAGGACATTTTAAAAGTACAGACAAGCAAACAAGAAGATAAACCCTATGTCTAATACCACCACTTAAAAGGGAAAAAAGTTAACATTTTGATGTATATGTCAGATTTTTGCTCCATACATAGATATGTAAAATATTTTATATACTTTTATGTATTTTAAGTGTTTATAAAAAAGAGAACTAATCTCTTGCTAGATTTAATATCATGAACATTATTTCCTACAAATACACTAGACCTGCATCGTCATTTTCAAAGGCTGCAATAATCTGCAATCTCTACTTTTATTTTTTCCCATTGTTCTTTATTATTAACGACTGCAATTGGTATGTACAAATAGCTTTTTTTTTAAACAGCAAAAAGAGCGTTGAAACAAGGAATCTAGGGTATTTATTCAGATAATTCATTATTTATTGAACACTTATTTATTATGGACAATGCATTAACCGGTAGCTGGGAAAAGACAAGATATCTACTGTTAATCAACCTCCAGTCTTATAGAACAGAAAGGAAAGCACTGAGGAATAGGAAGAGACGAAACGGTCACCCCTCTCTTTAAAGTTAATCTAGTTTTTAATCAGCTGTGCCCCAATACCAAATAAAAAGTTAATAAAAAACAAAGTTAATCTAGTGTAAAACAAAGTTGCTGGGTCTGTGGCCAGATGCATATATAGTGATTAAAGTCTCTACACTCAGTGTTAGGTTCATCTGTAAAAAACATCGGTCCACAACGTCTGCACTAGCCACTGTTTCAGGAGTTACACAGAGGGAAAACCCAGACGGAGGCTTCTGCCACTGCTCTTGGTTCCAGGAAGAGAGGAAACCCTTTCCCCGGGCCTGCAGGCGCCCGCGCGTGCGCGGGAACAATCCCACCCACCGCCAGGGACCACCACCCTGCACCCCTGACTTCATCCCGTTCTCGGGTTCTGCTCCAAGCGGTCAAAAACAAAACTTCCACCCGACCACTTCCACTTAAAGAAGCCAGCCTGGCTGAGTGTGGCTTTGAAAATCAAACGCAAGGCTGCTTAGCACGGAGGTTTGAGCGAGGTCGGAAAACAAACTTTGTTATATGTTAACTTGGTTGGAGCAAAGCGATTCTAGGCAGAATTTAGTTACAATAAAACGGTGAAGGTTTTTTTTTATTGTTTTAATAAAATCGTCTTAATTGATAAATAAAGAAGAAGGGCTATTTCAGGACTTGAAAACAGTCATCCGGGATGGTTTCAGCAGGTGGCCAGTCCGGCGCATCACGGCCTCCTCCCACCTAGCGTCGGTTTAGATTACGGTTTCCGCGGCGGCTGGACGGGAAGCATCCTCCACGCTGCAAATTCGCATCAATGGGATTCCCCTCGTGGGAAATGCCCCCTCCTGGCGGACGTGCTCCGGCGGGCCGCGCACGTCGCGGCGCCTTCCGACCACCGTCGAAAGCTCTATCGAGATCCGGAGTCAGCATCCTATTCCCTCCGCGCCCCGGGTGAGCCGGCACCACCCGCCGCCCGCCGCCGCCGAGGGGCGGGAGAGATGCCGCGGGGGGCAGGCGCGGCGCGCGGGGAGGGGAAGGGGTTCTCGCGCGATTGGGCGAGGTTTCCGGTGTTGTGACTGAAACCCGTCAATATGGCGGCGATCGGCCGCGGCCGCTCGCTGAAGAACCTCCGAATACGAGGTAAGTCCGCTGCAGCCCTCACCCCTCTTCGCCCGGGAACCGCCGCCCCTGGCACTTGCCTCCCCCGGGCCCTGGGCGGGTGGAGCGAGCCGGGGCGCTAATCGGAGCCAGGGCTGCCATCGCTGGCCTGGGAGCGAATCCTAATTGGGGCTATGTGTCTGTTTCGCGCAGGGCGGAATGACAGCGGCGAGGAGAACGTCCCGCTGGATCTGACCCGAGGTAACGCGGCGCGCTGGCGAGGGCGTCCTGCTGGGGAGGAGCCGGGGTTGGGGGCCGCGGGCGGGCAGGCACCGGCCCCGCACGGGACCTGCGGGGGTACGAGGGGCAGAGCCCGAGCCCCGCCTGCCGGCCCGCGGGAGCAAGTCGGGGGCTGTCTTCCCGGACCCATCCCCCTTCCCGGTGCCCGCTCTCCTCTCCCCGAGCCCCTTTCCGGGCCTCCGGGTGCTGCGGTGCCCAGGAGCACCAAGCGGGACTCGGCGGAGTCGCCGACCCTCTGGTTTTCTAGACCCCGGGGGGAGCGTAGTCGTCCTCTCCCGGAGCTCAAGCAGCCGAATCCCAGGGCGGCCGGAGGGAGGTGGAGGCTGTTATTTAGGTTGCTGGAGGATGTCTGAGGGAAGAGAGACCACATCCTGCCCTGCTCGTCCCCCAGCGCCAAAGCCGGACCGGTTCGGTCCTTGCCGACTGCGTGATGCTTTTCTCCTTGCCCACCGCCCTGGGGGACCCGCAGCATTGATAAGTCAGTAGCGAAACCCGGAGCCCATGATTTCTGCGAAGTGTGTGTGTGTTTCCCTTTCCCGGGCCGCTGAGACTGTAGTTGGCAAAGACCGCCCCCTCACCCTCGCTGCAGGTTCATTGTTTACCTTCTGCAGTGGCGACGGGTTTGTTTACACCTTCGGAACTGGGTAAACCCGGGTTATATTTTTAAGGACCTAATCCGGCTACTGGCCAGTTTATTTTCATCAGTCAGCATAACTGGAATTTATTCAATATCTCGCCCAGAATTTGGTAGTTATATATATATATACACAAGTTTTTTTTTTTTTTTTTCATCCACGGTAAACAAGATTGAGTCTATTGATTCCGATGAAGTCGTTTCACACCCGCTGTAACTTACCGTGTAACCCGGTTCAGCTGTATAGAATCAGTTTCCTTTTTGAGATCTGAAAAACACTTTAGGAAGTTTAAAAAAAAAAAGTCTTTTTAGACATTCTATATAAGACTTTTAAACTACGTTCTACTTGACATGACTTATTTACAATATTTGTTAGATGCGGGCTCATTGTTGAGGATCACCTCTATCTAAAGCATAGTTTGTTTGTTCTCTAGTTTGTTTTATTTTGTATATCATAATGTAAGATTACTGTTTTGTGGACTGAAAGGCTAGTTTTTAATTCAGCTGCAATAAATTTTTGTAACAATATTTTATTCCACAAGTTCAGGGACTTAGTTTCGGGTGAACAAGGTACTTTTGCAGAGTTTCCAAAATAAAATAGGGCTTAAGTAATAGAAATGACAACAATTAGATCACTAATGCACTAAATTAGAACTTTTTTCAGCAGATAGGGTTTGAATATTAATCAGAGAGATGTAAAACTTTTGACTTTTGTGTAACAGTTTGGAAACTTGACTATAACACACATATGAAAAGTCTATAAAATACATGAGGGAAAAGATTTTCTAGTAAATTGCCTGACAAAATAAGCAAGATTCCCACAGGGCTCAATTTAGCATTTGAGTTTTGTAAAAGATGTAGTTTTAGCGATTTAATTTATATATGTGCATATATGTTTTAGATGAAGGTGAGAAGACTATTTATTCGATAGATCTTGGGTTTAATTTGTGCATCAAAAATCTGTTTGAATGTGGTACTAGAAAATGAATTATACTTGTGCTTTAAGTTGACTTTGCTGATCTCCTATATGTAGTGGTTTGTTTTGTGTCAAAATTTGGGGTAGTGAAAGCTTATGTACAAATTTGAGTTGATACCTTTCATTTACTCCAGTTTTATTCAAGTACACAGATAGCTGTATATTCATTATTTAGAATGCTATATTCCCTGAGTGTTTAGTAACCATCTGTGTCTATAGGTGTTTCTAGGATAATATCAATACAAAAAGTGCGGAAAACGCTTGCCCGGACAAGATGTATTTCAGTTTAGAATGAAGTATGCACAGCTAGCTGAAACTGATTGCAAAAGCAATATGCAGCTAAGAGCAAGAGGACAAGAAAGAACTGTTCTTAAATCTTAAGGAAGTTTTGAATAAGAAAAATAATCCGAGTTAGATTCATTGTATAGTGACTCCATTGTTTGAGAAATTGCTATTCTGACAAACAGTCATTGTTAGAAGAAGGCTTGTGGATCTAACATGAAGAAAGTTCATGAGGAATTAAGCTTCCGTAATCATTTGAGAACTGTGGGGCAGTCTGGGTTGCAGCTGAAGGGCAGCTGTTTGTGGATTGGATTACAGCATATTTTAGATAAAGTTTGAGTAACCGAAAAAATTTCTTAAATGCTATAAGGCAGTGTTTGCTCTCATTCCATTATTTTTATGTAACCTTTGAGAAAGTCATTGTGTAGCTGTCTAACAAAGTTCATTATAAAATAGAGGCCATGGTTATTGTAATTCCTAGAGGAGCCATCAGTGTGTAGTATAAAGTCAAATGGTTTTGAGTTGTAACTCAGCTGGATGACTGGGGGCAGTTTATTTAACCTTCATTAACTCTTGGTTTCTTCAGCTCAAAAAAAAATTAACTTCAGGTTATTCTTGAAGGTTGTTAAGAATATGAGAAGTAAATGAACTAGGCCATATAGTACTCAGAATGGGACCTAGGACTTTGTGAGTGATGTTAACTAAATGTTAGTTGCTTTCCTAAACAATGAAATCAAACTTCTTGCTATCACATTTAAAGTATTTCAGATGATTGTTTTTAATATTATGAACTTGTTAACCAGGAATCACTGTATTGAAGCTTTCATTTATTTTTGAGACATACAGTTAATTGGGTATAATCTCTCTGAACTGGAATTCTTTTTTATTGTTTTTCAATTTGTTAAGAAAAGCTTCAAAATATATAAACCATACGTGAATACATGAATATAGTAAGTTATAAGAATCTCTTGTATGTCCTCATCACAGAGTTTGTTTCCTAGGCCCCCACCCCTTCTTTTCTTGAGAGATAATTGACATACAGCACTTTATAAGTTCTTGAATATAACAACTGTAAAACAAAACAAACAAAACAAAAAAAAAACCTGTGACATTACCTGTGTTAGGTCTAAGTAAAGAACAATTTATTATATGTACTTAAGATAAAATGTGGTATTTTATTTAAAAATATTAAATATTCTACTTTATGGTTTTTCTCCCTGATTCCAGAAAATTTCTTGGTAATGAGACAGCCATCCTTGCAAGCTTCTTGAAGCCCAGGAGAGGTTTCAGTTTCTTTAATTTTTGTTTTGATGCTACTGCTATGGTTTGTATGAAAGTGCTTCAGTTAAAAATTGTTTATGGGTCAATTTTGAGTTTAGAAACGTCATTGTAGGAGATCCTGTGGTTGATTATTGATAATTGTTGCTTTAAGTTTTGTTTAGGCAATTACTCTACTTAATTGTGAAAGTCCCTGATAACTGCTGTTGGTATCATTAAATACTCTCTCTGTTTTGCATGCCAAAATTTATTTTGAAACTGAAATGCTTCCCTTAACCACTTCCACCGCAAGGATAGTCTTTTTTTTTTTTTTAATCAGTCCACTAGGGCATCTCTTCCTGGTACTGAATAACTTCAAGAGAGTATTCTTCCTGGAATAAGAAACCCTTCCTAGTATAATTATTATGTTCAAGGTGAATTCCTAGGACGTGGAAACATGTATATTCAAATATAACTATTAAAATATAATTTATTGAGTCGTACATATTTTTGACCATTCAATCCTTTTATTTTTCCATTAGTAGGAATGAAAAGGTTGACTCTTAGCTGTTCTTTAATACTTAGAAAAGCAGGAAGGTTATCTGAATGATGCAGATTTGAACACTTTGTGTTTTGTGACTTTTTTTCTAGTTAGGATTAAACTCATGTTTAATCGCTTACTTCAGTTAGACCAAACAAGCATTTGACTGCTTTTTATATAATAAATGCTGAACTAAGTGCTGGAGGACTAAAGATGAGGAAGATATTACTCCCTTTTTCGGAGTTTACTGGAACAGACATAAAGAAGTGATTGCAATATGGAACAATAAACTAATCAAACTGTACAAGGAACAGAAGTAGCCTAGAGGAAAAAATGGTTAACTCTTTGAGGAGAGGCTCAAAGGCAGCTTCACAGAGGGATTGACTTGTCATAAAATAGTAGTGGACATGGTGGAAGGAAATGAGGGCTCACGTCAAGAGAATTTACCACACCTTGGGAAGAGACAGGAAGAAGAGCAGCTGCTCTGTAGGCCACTGGTAGATTGTGAGAGATGACAGGTTACTAGACCAGGGTGTTGGAGGCAGATTAAGTTGAATATATGTTGAAATGGATGAACCCACTAATTTTTTCCTCCAGATTCTAAACTGACTTCGGAATCCTCCTACCCTGCATAGGGAGGATTTTATTTCTTTATCAAGAAGATAGAAGCTGTCTAATGTGAATCTACTTGTCTTTTCCCCTTTATATTTCACCTATATTCACCCTCTGTTTTCTCGAATCAGAGGATAAAGCATCTCTCTTCATTTCCAAGGCTAAACTGGAAAAGAATTTCAATGGACGTGAGTCTGAGTGAACTCTGGGAGTTGGTGATGGACAGGGAGGCCTGGCGTGCTGCGATTCATGGGGTCGCAAAGAGTCGGACACGACTGAGCGATTGAATGGAATTCTGTTTCCCCTAAGATTCTTTGTAGAAGATTTCTTGCTGCTTTACTTCCTGTTAGGTTAATTTTCTCATATTCAGCAAACATTTGCTGTATTCTTCCTATGGATCACTTTGCTAGGCATGGGATGATGGTGAGACATATGGAACAATAAAGACAAAGATTTTTAAAACAGTCATTTTTTCATAGGCTTTGCACACAGAATAGTTTATCCTCACTCCAGTTTTCTTTCTTAATTCCTTCAGTCTTATAAGCACAGCTCTCCCCCGTACTTAAAATAGTTTTCTTAAAGGATGCTAGTAACCTCATGCAAAATTCATTGGCATTTTTAAGTTCCCCATTCTATTATTAGTACTACTACTGTATTAATATTGTTCCAGACAGTAAAACGTATTAATTTACTTAATCTTCAACAACTCCTTCTGTGCGTGCGTGCTCAGTCATGTCCTCCTGTTTGCCACCCTGTGGACTGCAGCCTGCCAGTCTCCTCTGTTCATGGGATTTTCCAGGCAAGAATATTGGAGTGGAAATTACTTTTCCAGTTTCCTTCTCCAAGGGATCTTCCTGACCTAGGGATAGAACCCTGTCTCTTGTGTTTCCTGCATTGCCGGGTGGAGTCTTTACTACTGTGCCACTGGGAAGCCCCAGATGACTGTTTGAGGTTCTCTTATTCCTATTTTACAGTTGAAGATACAGGCTTTTAAAATTCTGATGACTGAAACTCAGAAAGGTAAGTTATTCAGCCTTACCTGAATACTAGTGAGTGACTAACTGCAGATTATGCACTTGCAGCTACTACACTGTCGCTAGTCTTAAAACTCTGGTTCTTTTCCTTAACTCTCGTGCCACTCTTTCTCTGTTTACTGGCTGGTCTTCCAGCTCCTTAAGCAAGTGTACCCTAAGGTTCTGTTCTTGACTTTTCTTGTCCTTTCTCTTATTGATGCTACCTTCTGTAGCCTTTTCACTCATGGCTTCAAAAAATCCATGAATTGAGATGGTTACAATAATTACATTTTTATTCACACTTTTTCTTCTAAACTTGCAAAATTTATTAGTGTGTATGTGTGGTAGGTAATTGTCAAAGATTGTGGTGTATAAAATTTTGCACCCCAAAATTCACCCACTTTTCACTTTCTTGGTACCACCACCATCCTTTGGTATTCAAGCTAGAGACCTGTTGCTTGTCCACTTTGTTCTTTTGACATGTTTCCCCAATTTGCCTCTGAAATACCTACTGAATCCAGCTTCTCCTATTTTTATTGTCGTTGGTCTACTGCACATTATATCATTTGCATGACCTCATTATCTGGTTTGGATGACAGTAAAATATTCTTTTGTCTCACTTTTTTCATTTTTTCTGCTATATGATTGCCAGGATTGCTTCCCCGAAATCTAGATCTGATCTTTTCATTTCTCTTATTTGAAATAACAACAATACATGTGCAGTTAATAGTTTCATTTTTGCACACAGTATAAAGTCCAGATTTCTTAGCTTGGCATTGAAGGCCTTTTGTGATTGCAGAATTATTTTCTTCTGTACTATCTTAACCATACCATTCTTAGTCAGTCTCTCTCTCCACATAGTTCGCTTGGGTAAAGCACTCCCTTCTTTTCACACAGGGCTTCTCAAAGCGGGGTTGTGGAGAATTTGCTAGTCTAAGCACCTACATTCCACATTCATATTGTTTCTCCTTGGAGATCGTGTTGTGCCTTTGACTGAGACTCTCTGCTTTAGTCAGAGACGACTGTTTGTTATTCCTTGCACATGGCATGCAGTTCTGTTTACTTTGCATAGGTTGTTTTATGTGCTTAGAATTCCGTTTTCAGCACTCTTTAGAGAAATCCTAATTCTTTAAGGTCTAGGTCATATGCCACTTCTGGGAAAATCCTTTATTATCCCAGTGGGAATTCATTCCTTCCTCTTCTACTTTTCCACATCTTTGTTTATTCCTTTCTAAATATCACTTACTATTGCCTTATTTAAGTTCTTTGCTCAGTTCTTTTTTCACTAGATCTTAAGCTGCTTTCTCAGCATATATCATGTAATAATAACTGAAACATGTAAGGAAGAATGGAGAGAGAGAGAGAGATGAGAAAAGGGGCACAATATTGAGAGTAGAAGTAAAAGAGTATTTAAATTTGCAGACTTGACAATGAAAGTGTTGGTGCCAAGAAATGGAGAAACCTTTGAAAGTGATGATAATGAATTCAGCTTTGCACTTTGAGTTTCAGATGATTGATTCTGTCAGAGATGTGTAAGAGGTAGCAGCAATTTCTGGCATGGATGTTTTTGTAATTGTTTTTAACTTGTGATTTGATTGTTCTCTGCTTTAGGGCCTTGAGAGAGGGAAGAATGTAAATGGAGAAAAAGCTAAAGATTTGGATGTTAGCATATATGCTGATTAGAGTGTATGTCACAGCACAGGGATCAATAAAAGGAAAGAGGCCAACAAGAGAAGAAAGCTTAAAAACTAGCAAGATTGTGATTTTTGAAGCCAGAGAGAGCTTTGGGTTGAAGGCACTGTCAGCTCTAGCATTGAAATTGAGTTCTGGAGGACTCAGTTCTCTCCCTTAATCTGAGGTTGATCTTGGCATGCTTATTTAACCTCCTTAGGCTTCAGTTTCCTGATCTCCAAACTGCATACTACTTTACATGCATAGCCCTTTCACCTTCAGTCTTTGTGATTCTCAGATATCAGGGTGTTTCTGGGATATAGAAAGGTTAAAGAGAAAGTCTTGTTAAATCACTTGTTAAATTACTGTGAGAAGGATTCCCATAAACAGCAATGAGTACATGTAGAGTATGGTATTTCATAGTACTTTAAATGTAAATTATAGTCAACTCTCAATTTCCTTTTAAGTGATCATCTGCAGTGACTTGCTGCCTCCTCCCCCTCCCAGGTCTCAGGCTACTGAAAATAGGGCTGTGAAAAGCACAGTGGGGTGAGTGAATGGTTTGCATGCCTGTGTATCTGTACTCCTATCACCAAGCTGAATGCAGTCCACTCTCAGTTATCTACACTTCATAAAAAGGTAAATAATAGTGGAAGAATTCTAAATATATAAATAACTTTATATATGGTTGGGGACAATTTTGTGTTCTTTCATCCCCTACTGTAGATTGATGTATCTTTCATTTGAATTGTTAGCATCAATTTTTATTTCTTAAGCAAATACTCTTAGAATAGTGGATGTAAACAGGCTAAAATATTTATTAGGTAATCCACATGTGAATAATTGAGAGTTGACTGTTAATGCTTTTTGGATCATCCATTGTTTTGTATTATCTGTGCTTTTTTTTTGTTACTATGACCGGGTTAAAGCTGAATAGCTACTTCAAAGTTACATTGATAGGATAAATGTACTTAGAAATTTATACAGATGCCAAACTAAATTGAAAATAATTATGTAAAACTAGCTAAATGCAACATTCATGTATTCAGAATCATAAGATTGAAAGAGAACATAAACCTAAGTACATACTTAATATTCCTCTTGTGGAGTTGTCTGGCCAGACGTATTGCATAAAATGAGTGATGTGACTAGTAATGACAAAATTTATATAAAGTATAATAAAATTGGGGATGTACCAAGGCTTCAAACATACCTGTTCAAGGAGTCACTTGAGAATAGTAAGCAATATACAAAGAGTTTTTAACCTTAATTACCTGAATTTTAAAGAATCTGGCCCCTTCAGTTACTTTACCATTTTGTTTATCCTAAAATGTTGAAGAATTTGGATTTGTAATAATGGTTTGCTAATGTTAAGTCAGCATATTTTTGTAGTAAATGTTAATGTGAATCAGGAAGGCATAATTCTTGCTTTACAGAGTTTATATTATGGTAGGGATATACCTATATCAGGATATAGTATTTGAAGTACCTGCCAGTTATCTTTATAAAAGAATCCAAAGCTAGAGGAATTCAGGAAAAAAATGGGAGATAGATAAGGAATGACCTAGAGGGGAATCCTCATCAAATTGTTGACACCTGTAATACCTTTGCATAAAAGGGTAGTGTTTAAATAATTGTACTTACTTTTCTGAACGAACATATTCTTGGCATATTGTTGAGAAAAAATTGGTGATGAGCTTTGTATATAAATCTATTGAAGGCTGATAATATTTTAGACCAGCGCTTTTCAAACCTTTGAAGGTAGTGCTTGACTAGACTGAGAGATTTTAGGCATGTTGTAAAGTAATTGTGTGCTTCTGATTATGAGTATATAGATGTTTGGCTGCATTCCAAACCTAAGCATAAATAATTTCCTTCCATTGTTTTGTAGTATATCTCCCCTTCATTAATATTGCATGCTCAAAGGGCTCTGTAAATTTGTATGAAACTTATTTCTAGATACGTGCAGTTTGGAAGTAGGTACCAGAAGTGTTTTTATTATTTTCCACATTAAAATGACTTTAAAAGTGTTTTCTGACTTTAAACATGTAACCTGACGGTGAGAGAGAATATTTGAAATTGAGATTATCCTGAAAAACATGGGCTGTTTCGTTGCCAAATCCAGACATCCTACCCTCTGATTATTTGGGTAAAGGATGAACAGTGTTTGGGGAAATTAACACTCTATTAAAAGGAGCAAAACAAGAGTTGAATTGCCACTTACAGGGATTGCAAGTAATCTTGTTCAGAACCCAGTGTAATTTCATGTGTTTCTTAAAATGAATAAATAGTGAAGAGACACAGAAGCTGTAAACAAAGAAGATTGCCAAGTAATGTACTTGCAGTTACTTAGAGGAAACAGCTTGCCAGATAAAAGTGTATTTAACTGTTTTTAGATGTGTATACATATATGTTTTTTATCAATAGTTTCATATTTTGAGAAATCACACTTAAAATAATATTGTTAGTTATTTCCATGCTTGATGTTCATCCCTCATATAGTAAAACTTTTAATTGCCCTGGTTTTTCTTTCACTCATAATTCTGTATAATATACTCCCTAACCTTCACCACAAACACATCACCACCAACCCCCTCCCCCAAGGAAAAAAAAAGAAAAATTGAGGGGATAGAGTTGCAAAAAGAATGAGAAGACTCCAGTGGTTGGAGGTAGGTGAGCTGTGAACTCTAACGTCTAGCTATATGGCACTATCTGGGGTGGCGAGTGGAATATTGCGGAATGTTTTATTTAACAATGTGTTGTGGATACAATTTTATTCATATCTGTCACAGAACATTAGTATAAAGTCATGGTAGTGGGATATTTGAATGCAAATAGCTATTTTTACCTTGTTTATTTAGAGTGATTTGTGATTTTATTACTATAGGTTGTAATTTGTGTTATTTTTGAACGCTATAACGTGGTATACGGTGGACTGGATTAATTCTTATATGGTGTAGGATTCTGTATTTCATGTAGGAATAATTCTTAACATAAAATTTTATAACTTTGTAATGAGCTAAATTTTAGATCGGCATAGTCTTAAAGTTTAAATCACTTTGTATTTTTAATAAATAGCCCTTTTCTGTCATGGGAGAATTCAGTGTTGTGTGTTCATGTTTCCACATTGTTTTGAATATATGTGTATATTGTTTTACCTGGCAGAATGAAGAAATTTTTTAAAAATGCTGGTTTTCAAAAGGAAATAAAAAGCTTAAGAGATTTGGATAGATTGTGGCAATTGCCTTTTGCTATATTATTGTTTTTATAATAGTTGTTTTGTTAAGAAAGTTTAGTTTTAATTTTTGAGTCCTAGGAAATTTCTTTTACTTACATCAGTAATTATTTCTATATTATAAAAGTGTGTCAGAAAAAAGTGTAATTATTTTTTAAATAAGTATATTGCCACTAAATATTCACCTGGGGTACTTGAATATGAGTGGGGGAAGTATGTGTGTGTATAAATAATATTTTATTTTTAGCATATTTGGAGTTACTTTAGAAATTTTTTTTTATATTACTGTGATGTAAAATAGAAACTGTGTAACTGGACTTGTTAACACTATATGGAAAATAAGGATAAATAGGTTGCAATTATAGGAATTAAAGGGCTGTACTGTCAATAACATATGAACTGTAGTGAATAAACTTTGATGATATATACTTTGAATTTTATTGACATCTTTTGGAGTGCTTTCTTTTGCATCCTGGTTGTCTTCAAGACAGGTAATTGCTTCATAGCATAGTTCAAGGTAGGTGAGATATGACTTGATAAAGTTATTATATATGTCTACAATTTGAATAGTAGGATTATGTGTATAAAGATAGACAATAAGGTAAAAAATATATAAAATAGTAGAATACTAATATGGACAGTGTGGTATGAATGTGGACAACATTTAATAACATGCTTTCCCTGGTGGCTCAGTGGTAAAGAATCCACTTGCTAACACAGGAGACATGGGTTTGATCCCTGAGTCAGGAAAATCCCCTGGAGAAGGAAATGGCAACCTACTCCAGTATTCTTGCCTGGGAAATCCCATGGACAGAGGAGCCTGGTGGGCTACAGTCCTTGGATTCGCAAAGGAGTCGGAGAGGACTTATTGACTAAACAGTTGCTTGACACATAGACAGTCTGGAACTGTAAGCGCCTGAGCTTTGGAACCTTGCCTCTTGGAATTTTTTTCCTTTGGACAAACTGCCTTTTCTGAGCATATTTTCTCATCTCTATCAGAGGAGTTAGTGAAATGTTTGTAAAATATTACAGTTGGCAGGTAGATATAAATAGATACTAGGTGTTTTTTACATGGTCAGTTAAAGCAGAGGAGATAAAACAATGAGACATTGTTTCAACTTTGAGTGGATGTGGTTAAATCAAGAGGAATAATAGATATAAATAGCATAAGTAAAAGACAAAGTATTTTACTGAGAGTGGACTAAGAAAAAGAATTTTAATATTCATTTTGGGTTTATAGAATGGGGATACTGTAGAGACAATACTTAAAAACTGTGGAGTTGTTAAAACATCTTTTTTTGTTGTTAAGATATTTAGTAAGAAAGCAGTAAATGTTATTTATAATTGAAGAAAATGTAGATCTGAGAGTTGTCATAAATTTACAGTTCTATGAAAGTTAACAAATTGAACATTTTGATGATCAGAACCCAGGTCAAGAATCAGAATATTGCAATACCCTAGAAGTTCCATTCTCTCTCCATTTAGGCACTACTTCCCCCACCAAGGACAGCACTATTCTAATACCATATATTAGTTTATGTGATTTTCTCCTACATTACATATACCCTTTTGTATTTAACTTCATTTGCTCAATAGTATGTTGTATCACTGTGTTGTATGTAAAGTTGAAGTTATTTTAATCCAAGCCTGCTTATGTGTGTCAGGTGTATCATGATATATATGGATTTTTTAATTTGAAAGGGAAGTGAATTTATATGATTAAATAGAATTTGGAATAATTCCACTAATTCCAACTTTTTAAAACTTTAAAAATCATTTTCTGAATATGTCTTTTTTTCCTCTTCAGTCTGACCTTTTAATAGATTTTAGGCATTAACACATCTGGATAGGTGAATTTTTTTCTTTAATTTTTTTCAAAATGACTGTTTAAAGAAAAATTAATAGATCACCATATGGAGTTCAAAGTTACCAGTTTGTAAGTTGGAAAAGCTACAATTGCAATCCAATGATATTTTGTGTTGACCTAATTAAATTGGTAGAATGATTATGAAAATTGGCTTAGTATTTTTATGGCGAAAAAGGGTAGATGGTAAGCATTTCTTGGACCTCACTGCAATAATATTTTCAGTGGAAGACCTCATTAAGAGTTACAAAGTATCTTCATGTGATTGTTTCTCTATTTTCCCCTTGTTTTTTCAATTTCTTTCATTGATTTCTATTTCTCTTATTCCATTTCTAGTCTTCTGGTGACACTACTGTAATAAGACATGCTATAGAAATGGACTAGTTTTTCTTTTCCTATGTATGCTTGATAGTGTTTCTATTCCTTGATTTAAGATAAATTTTAATTGTTTTCTATTTGTTTTTTACTCAATCCTTTATTGAATTTTATGTTTTTTTTTTTTCTGAGTTGGCAGTGCTTTGTGAGGAAGATTCTACTGCCCATCTCTTGGTGTGCATATTCTCAAGACGGTAGAAGAGAGTATTGCATAGGAAATTGATTAAATACTTGACAGACATGTGCTTAGTATAAATGAGTAAAATAGAACATTTACTTATTTCAGTATGCAAAAACAAGAGTAAATGTGAAAGTGAAGCAATATTCAGCTCTACTAAAGGTGAAGAAGTTTCGATGAAGTGAGTTTTCTAAACATTGGTAATTTTAAAGATATTAATATTCACTCCACTTAAAATATTCTTATGCATATACTCTTTGAAAGTATGGAAAACAGTGACTTTGTAATTCCCTGAAGGTGGGAACATTTAATAACCTTGGAATATCCTTGTTGATTCTGAGTCTAGAACATTTAGTTCACTGAACCAGATTTAAACTGTGTGGATTATTAGTTACCAAAAGAATGCTTGTTTTTAGTGGTGAGTTTTGAGTGATTGTTTGTTTGATTTTATTAATTAGGAATGATTAAATGCAGTAAATCTATATTTTTAACCATGCTTTTCAGGATTATATTAGTTACTGCTCTTGTAATACTGGTACGTAGTTTTTTTTCCAGACTATTTTTAATGATTTTTCCTAGCACAGAGCTGAGCTACTGTGGTAAATTCTTGCCTCGCTAACATGATCAGAACTTGGTCTAAATGATATTTTATTAAAACATTACCAATTGTGTGAAGGATTTATCAAATGATGTGTTGTTTAGCAGGCAGTCTAGAAATTATTTGTTGTGAAGTAGATGTTTTCCTTCTAAGCAGTCCTCTTGGAAGGGCACGTACTTGTTTTAGGGATGATGTCACTGTTCAAACTATTTTAAAAATTCTGCTTCTGAAGATTACTAAAGCTTATAGACTTTTAGATTGGTATTTGGTTTCTCCTTTGGGATGAATGGAGTTCAGGAAGTGGTTAAATATAAATTGTGTTCAAATGTAGGGGGAATTCCATTTGATTTATTCACTCATTAATTTGAAGAGAATTCATTGAGCATCTGCTGTATTTTAGCATTGTATTAAATACTGGAATATATGTGACAAAATAGTTTTTCTTAAAAATATACAACCTCTCTATGTGATGACTGCCATTATAATCTGGTTAGTGACTTCTTCACAACCATTCTCATTTCCTGAGTCTTCCTTTTCATTATATTTGGCAAAACAGCCTCTCTATTCATTCCTACTCAGTCTCTTCTCAGGGCCTTTGTACTTCCTACATTCTGTCTGGATTATTCTTCCCCTAATCTTAGTAGGCTTGCTGTCTCACTTCATTTAACTCTGTTCAAATACCACTTTATCAGTGAGGCCTTCTCTGATCACCTGTTGTAACCCTCATCTGCATCATTTTCTGTTTGGTTTTGTTTTCTTCTATAGCTCTTGTCACTGTTGCCAACTGCAGTAGTATTTAGTGTCTCCTGGAATGTAGGTTTTGTGAGGACACGCACTTGATGGTGTTCCTCATTGTGTCCCCCGTGCCCGGCACAGCCCCAGCACACTATATGCGCTTGATAAGGACCATAAATCATTTATTGGCTGAGTAAATGACCATCAAATTTGTGTTTAGTTTGAGGGCTCCAGACTAATTTTTCAACAGCTTACTCAATATCTTAACCATGTGGTCATGTATATCAAGCTTACTATGTTTCACACTTACTAATTACCTTACTCTTATAAAAATCTTTCTGTATTTTCCATCTGGGTCTTCAGTGCATTACTTTAATGGGCCAGATCACCCAAGAGAACACCCAGGAGACATTCTGACCTCATTCCTTGTCCTTTTTCTGCACGTCAAATCTGGGACCAGATGATAATGATTTTATCTTTGAAATACTGAAAAATCTTTTTTTGTTTTTTTTTTTTTGTAAGTACTAGGAAGTTTATTCAGTATCCTGTGATAAGCCATAATGGAATAAAATATAAGGATAATACATATATTTATAACTGATTCACTTTGTTCTATAGCAGAAATTAACAACATTGTAAATAAACTATACTTCAATAAAATTAAAAACAAAACAAAATACGTTTAGTTGCTAAGTCATGTCTGACTCTTTTGCAACCCTATAGACTGTACTTGCCTGTGGAATTTCCCAGGCAAGAATACTGGAGCAGGTTGCCGTTTCTCTCTCCTTGGATAAATCTTTTTTTTCCGTTTCTGTTGTCATACCATTACAGAGGCCTCATTTTCTTTCTTGGGTGATTGCATTGGCTTCATAACTACTATCCCTATTCTAGTTCTATTGTTTTCCAAACTGTTCTCTTCACTCTAACTAGAAACACATTTTCTACAAAGTTAATGTTTACTTTCTCAGCTGGGTTGAATATCTTCCTTAATTGAACTTCTATAATATACTATATGTTACCTTTCTTGTAATATTGCTATAATTTGTTCACCCCTGCCTCCTTTAGTCATAGTTGACAAATATTTATTTACCTTTACTATGTGCTGGGTAATTTTCTTTTGTTGGTGATTCAGTGGTGAAAACCTTGAATATTTCCATTGAGGAGTTTATGTTCTAGTAGGGAGAACACAGATAAAAGCAAGTCAACACAGAATTTTAAGTAGAAATAAATGCTCAAAATAATGTAAAACTGGAGTATGTGAAAGGGAGTTGATAGGTGGTTAGGGGGATTGTCAGGGAAAACTCTGATGCTTAGTTAATCCAGGACTAACAGGGAAACAGCAAGTGAAGATGTAGGGGGAAAGTCAAATAGAAAGAGTATATAATACCAAGACCCAGAGATAGGAGGAACCATAGATAGAAAGTGCTTGGGGAGAGGGAGAGTGGAGAATGAGAAACTAGAAGAGGTAGGCAGGAAACAGTGTAGTTGAAGTTTATTGGTGTGGAACCTTGAAGCTGAGTAAGTACTGAGAGTTTAGAGGTAGCAGAAACTTTAGAGATCACTGAAAGTTGTGAGACTTAAAAGGGCTTTCTAAATTTCTAGGTAGATCAGTGATGAGGAGACTTGTAACAATATTAAGAAGTTTGTTTGAAATACACTTGTCTAACCCTGCTTCCTTTACCCCCAGTTGATTTTATTATATGCTTACAGACTCATGCAGAGATAAAATAGGAATTACAAATTGAAACAGTATTACTTCAGACCTTACTGGTAATTTGTGCAGGTCCGCATTAACCACAGTTTACTTTTATAATGCTGTGAAAAATATATTTTTAATACTACCAAATTAAACTATTTTGCTTAGAAAACTGACATTTCTTTTTTTGAAAATATACATTCCTAATTATTCTGTGAAATGAAAACTGAGTTTGTAATAGGGAAGATCTTGATCCAAATTCTTGCTCCATAATCTGCAGGGAAATACCTCACTTGCTATTTAATTTTCTGAGCCTAAGTTTTCTTTTTTGTGGGAATGGTTATATTAAGCTGGTACAAAAGTAATTTTGCTTTTGCATTGTTAAGCTTTACCGTTTGATATTGGACTACGTTCTTAAATAAATGTGGTTATATTATACATCATTTCGATGTGCACTTCTTGCTTTACATGTTTTGCTAATGAATTATTACTTGCTGTTTATTTTATATGTATTATAGACTATGGATGATGTTAGATGAAAAGCAAATTCAAGTGATTTTCTTATTTGAATTCAAAATGGGTTATAAGCAGTAGAGATTACTTGCAACATCAACAATGCATTTGGCCCAGGAACTCCTAATGAATGTACAGTATAGTGGTGGTCAGGAAGTTTTGCAAAGGAGACGAGAGCCTTGAAGATGAGCTCAGTGACTGGCCATTGGAAGCTGACGACGACCGACTTGAGAGGATCATTGAAATTGATCCCCTTATAGCTATATGGGAAGTTGCCTAAGAACTCAAGTGTTGACCATTCTTTGGTTGTTTAGCATTTTAAGCAAATTGGAAGGGTGAAAAAGCTTGATAAGTGGATGCCTAATGAGCTGACCACAAATCAAAAAGATTGTTGTCATGAAGTGTCATCTCCCTTATTCCATGTATCAACTATGAACCATTTCTGGATCGGATTGTGACGTGTGAAGAAAGTGGATTTTATACAACAGCCAGCAACAACCAGCTCAGTGGTTGGACCAAGAAGAAGCTCCAAAGCACTTCCAAAAGCCAAACGTGCACCAGAACAGGTCATGGTCACTGTTTGGTGGTCTGCTGCCAGCCTGATCCACTTCAGTTTTCTGAATCCTAGCGAAGCTATTATGTCTGAGAAGTATGCTCAGCAAATCAGTGAGATGAACTGAAAACTGCAAACCCTGCAGCCAGCGTGAAAAATGGCTCAGTTCTTCTGCATGACAGCACCTGACCACATGTCACACAGGTGCTTTAAATGTTGAATGAATTGGGCTACAGAGTTTTGCCTCATTTGCCATATTCACCTGACCTCTTGCCAGCTGACTACCACTTATTCAAACATCTTGACAACATTTTGCATGGAAAATGCTTTCCAAGAGTTTGTTAAATCCTGAAGCATGGATTTTTATGCTATAGGAATAAAAAATCTATTTCTTGTTGACAAAAATGGGTTGATTGTAATGATTCCTGTTTTGATTAATAAAGATGTGTTTGAGCCTAGTTATAATGATTTAAAATTCGGGTCTGAAACTGTAATTACTTTTATGCCAGCCTAGTAATACTCTGGCTCTTACAAGATTATTACAGTATAACATGAGAAAATTTGTTTAGAGATTCTAGCATAGTGTCTGTCAAGTATTAGGGTGAAAACCCAGAAGGTAAATGTTATTAAATAAATAATAGTGATTTATTCATTCTTTTAATCTTGGACATTTGGTCATTTGAAGTTCCTTGCTCTTATAAAGAATAATTTTATATATAGTCTTGTATATGTATTCTGGTACTCATACATAAGTTACTCTAGGTTGTATAATTTGGTGTAGAATTACTGCTTATGTGAAAAAATTATACATCATAGTAGAGATACGTTAGAGTTGTTCTTGATCCACATACTTTGGATTATCAGACTTTCATTAAAAAATTTTTTTATGAAAAATTTCAGTCATAATATATAAGAAAAATATAAGGAGCCCTCATATATTCCTTATCCCCCTTCAACTATATGAACATATGGGGCAGTCTTACTTCATTTGTATATTTTCCTTTTTTCTTTGTGGATAATTTTAAAGCAAACTTAGGCATATATTATTTTCATTTGTAAATACATCTGTGTGTATTTCTAAGGGATAAGGACTTTAAAATATTTAACTGCAATGTTATTAGCACAACTAAGTAAATTAGCAGTAATCCTCTTTAGATCATCTAGTATTTAGTGTTCAGATTTCCTATCTTACAGATAACATTTTGAGTCAGGATTCATACACTTTTGGTTTCATTTTTATATGTATATATATATCATATTGCTTTTCTTTCTACATAATCAGTCTGTCTTTCCACATTATGTATTATTTCTTTTGCCTTTAAATATCTTGGAAAAAAAATGTGTTTAGATGGTTGTTTGTACTATTTTGAAATTCATTGTGTGTCCTGATTCTAAGTTTTTGAAGAATTTTGAAAAGTTCTCAATCTTTGAGGTTTTGAGTATTGCATCTCTTACATTTTTTTCTTATCTTGTTTAGGAATTCTTATTAAATACATGTTAGACTTCTTCTTATCATTCTTGCTTTTTAAATTCTTTCATGTATTTTGTCTGCTTTTTTCTTGGGGATCATATACATATCATCTTCAGATACATCTTCCAGTTCATTAGTGATATATAATGTCTTACAATCATCTAAGCAGAACTTCTTAAAATAAAAACAGCATGATTGAAATTTTAAAAACTCAATGAGGGGATAAAAGAATAGATACAGTTGAGGGGAGAACTAATGAACTGAAAGATATATCTGTTGCTGCTGCTGCTAAGTCGCTTCAGTCGTGTCCTGTTGGGCTGCCATCTATGGCACAGAGTTGGACACGACTGAAGCGACTTAGCAGCAGCAGCAGATATATCTTTCAGTTCATTAGTTCTCCCCTCAACTGTATCTATTCTTTTATCCCCCATTGAGTTTTTGAAATTTCAATCATGCTGTTTTTATTTTAAGAAGTTCTGCTTCAGTTCAGTTCAGTCGCTCGGTCGTGTCTGACTCTTTGCGACCCCATGAATCGCAGCACGCCAGGCCTCCCTGTCCATCACCAACTCCCGGAATTCACTCAGACTCATGTCCATCGAGTCAGTGATGCCATCCAGCCATCTCATCCTCTGGCGTCCCCTTCTCCTCTTGCCCCCAATCCCTCCCAGTATCAGAGTCTTTTCCAATGAGTTAACTCTTCGCATGAGCTGGCCAAAGTACTGGAGTTTCAGCTTTAGCATCATTCCTTCCAAAGAAATCCCAGGGCTGATCTCCTTCAGAGTGGATTGGTTGGATCTCCCTGCTTAGATGATGGTAAATTTTGAATCTTATGTTTCCAGTCTTTTCTTTTAAACCAAGAGTTTGCAAGTTATAGCTTGAAGATCTTGTGATGTAAGGCTTACAAAGCTGCATGTCTAATAGTCTTATTCAGACATAGACCTGCTCATTTAATATTGTCTATACCTGCTTTGGTGCTACTATTACTGAATTAATTGCTTATAAAAGAGACCTTATATTAATAGCTTTCAAAGCCCTAAATATTTAGTCTGACCCTTAATGGAACAAGTTTGCCAAACCCCCTGCTGTATTTTATTTTCTTTTTTTTTTTTTAGTATTTATTTATTTGACTGCACTGAGTCTTAGTTGTGGCAAACAGGATCCTCATTGCAGCACGCGGGATCTACTTTGCTGACCAGGAGTCGAACCTGGGCTCCCTTCTTTGGGAGCGTGGTGTCTTAGCCACTGAACCACAAGGGAAGTCCCTCCCACCCAACTTCAGATATATAAAATATTATTTCATTGTTTGTATTATGTATATGGTAATTCTAATATTTAAAGTCTTTTTAGTTTTTTGTTTTGCTTGTTTCTATTGATAGTGACTTGTTTTCATGTTTCCTTCTGTGTTTATAACCAGGGTAAGGGTGGCTTCTTAGTTAGGTGAGTGGGTGGGCGGTGGGTTGGAGTGGTGGTTAATGGTTGAATTTGCCTCTCCTTCTTGCCTGGGAATATGGTAGACCAAGGAATACTTTAAATTAAAATTATCTTATTGAGATTTTTTTTGATTGTGCAAAAGAATGTATCTAGGTTCCAGAGACACTTGCTTCAGAGTCTCAGGGAAGTCTCTTTTTATTTTTCAGCTTTACCTAGAAATACTTTTCTTTGCTGTCTGCCTCTGGTGAATAAGTGTTCTAAGTGTATCCAGACTCACAGAATGAAAGCAGATGGTCAGCATAAACCATACTGTTTGCGTAAATGGTTTAGGGCCAGGAAGCCACTCTTACCAGTTAGAGTGGTAGAAACATTCCCTGAGTTTGTTTGCAGATGTAAGCCAGCAGCTAACCTGGTAAGCAGACCTTTCTAAGGAAAAGCAGTTGGACCTGTTAGGTTAACTTTTTCTGCATAAATGTACAAATGCAACACCTGAGGATGTTGATTCAATGAGAAGTTAGATTGGGTAGGTATGGGAGGGTGCAAGATTCTATAGGTATGGGAGGGTGCAAGATTCTACATTTCTAACTTGCTGCGAGGTAGCACCCATTTTGGTAGTTCACAGATATACTTTAATAGCCAGGTAGCTGCCCTGAAGCAGAAGTCTTTCTTTCCAATGTTTTTTTTTTTTTTTTTCCCCCAATCATAAACAGTAAATTTTTATTCTGAATTGATAGATTTGTTGGGGATTGAATTCTCTGTGCTGACAAGTTTTTTCCTTATTGAACTTTACTCAACTTGACTAAGGAGATCTAAATTTATACTTCAATATTGGTACATATTTTGTGTCATCGGGAGAAACACAGTTTTGATGACTATTGTAGAAAAGAATGCAGGGTCTGGGATGTTGGTAATATTAATTGTACAGACCCACAGCCTATTATCCACAATTCTGAAAAACCAAAAACTCTGAAAATGAAAGCTGTTTTTTGTAAATAAAGTGACGTGACAAAACCTAACCTGACCTAAACTTACTTGGCAGCAAACGTGACCAGAATTTGTATTATCTCAGTGTGTCTAACCAGCATGTCAGACAAAGGCTCATCTGAAGGTCCTGTAGTAGAAGTATGTAAAGCAGTCATATTTAAAGGCGTTATCAGAAAGCATAAATAAATATAAAAATATTAGCAGTTAGTGTGGTCATATTCCAGATGTCCTGTTCATGCAAGAGATAACCAAAAAGTGCTTTATATTGTTAAGAGCTTTTTAAGGTTAAATTCAAACAATGTTTGTAAATTTACTTTTAGATTTTGATTGTTGGTGCTGATTCACTTATTTATGCATGCCTGAGTGAAATGTATGGAAGAATAACAAGTAGTAAATTTTTAATTAATCGTGTATTATGGCATTTTTGCATAATTAAAATCACCATTGACCAAGGTTCATGAAAAAGCTTAATGTTTCATGTGTTGCCCTCATGCCTGGGACTCCAGATTAGTCATTATGTTTTTGTCTTGATAATTTTGATGAGATGTGTCTTCTTGATGTATATAAATGATTTTATTGAGCCATAAAAAGCATAAACAGAATACTACATGTGGTAATATCCACAGGGCACTGATTCAGAACTTAGCAGTATATAAAAATAAGATACTACTGTGGTACAGTCTGTGTAAGATGTCTCAGTGGTATTTGTTGTCCTGGATGTAATTTTCTAGTTCAGACATTATTACTATTGGCTGTAGAAGGAAAGTTTGGAAAGTTTTTTTTTTTTTTAAAGATGAATTAATTTGATTACAGGACATACTGAATTTGAGATGACAGATCACCAAACATGCAAATAGATTTGTTTTTTAACAAATGTAGAATAATGATAAAATGTAGACTTGAAACTTTGAGGATTTTGTTTATTTAAAGGTTAAAATTGAATTTGTTAGTGTTACGGAGACAATGAAAAAAGAAACCTAAGGGCAAATGATAGAATTTTTGGTAATATTAAAGAGTATAAAATAGGAGGAAGAAATGCAAACCTTTAAGAGAGGTACATAAGCAACAGTGAGAAATAGTTGATTATAGAAACCAAGAGAAAGAAGGTAGATTTGGTTATCATTGGCCAATAGTACTATAATGGAAAAGTCAGGGAGTTTGAAAAGCTGAGAAAAAACCTTTGCATTGGGCAAATAGTGAACTTGTAGAGGACAACTGTAGTGGAATGGTGGCCTAGATACCTAATTGGTAGAATTTAGAAGGTGAGGTAAGAATTAATTAACTTGAGTCTCAGAGAGTTTTGGTAGAAGTAATGTCACATCAAAAATGGGAAACATTGGGCAGAAGCATTTTTTTTTTAAGACCAGTAAAAGCAGATCAATTAGAAATAGTGAGTAATTAATGATGGAAATACTGGAATTAGTAAGGTGTGAAACCAATAATACAAATGGAAAGGTTAGAAAATAACATTGTAATAGCATTTTTCAGCTTTCTAACTCACATTCAAATTGTGTCCTGCAGCCAAAGTGTATTTGTACCCTTTGCTCCTTAGTCTCTGAGAGGGAAGTCCTTAATTACATTCATAGAAGCCACCTGTCAGACAAGTGATCCTACCTATAAATAGTCATTTCATAGAGAAAAACAGAAACATAAAAATAGCTGTATAAGCAAAATGTACAGCTAACTTTGTAAATAAATCTAATAGGCTGGGGGTATATAACAATTAATTGTCTCAGCTTTTAGGCACAGCTGTTCTGTTCTTTTACATGGTTCATTTACATAGTGAATTGTTTCAGAGAGAAACAGAACTTTTTTCTTATGATGAAAGATTTCTGACGAGAGGACTGTGGAAACCTAATGATTTAACACACTATGACATAGAAGTTTTAGCAGAACGTCCAGTGATTGTAATCTTTATATGGAAATTGATTTGAGTTATTCACTATCTTAGAAAATGTTCTGATTGCAGACAGTGCTTTTCATAGATTTTCTGCAGAAAAATAGCAATAAAATGTGATGACCAAGATTTCTTTTAATCTTTTTTGTAGCCCAGTGAATGGCTTTTGTGTATACTTTGTATGTGTTCACAAAGTGGAAGTGCTTGTGAATTTGGTTACTATTTTGTACAGGAATTATCTCATAGCAAGTGTTATAAGCCTAAACATTCTGATCTCTAATTTTACTGTAAAAAAGGGAAAGAGATGAACTCTTAAGAAAGTACTTCATATTTTTTCCCCAACTCTTCTTCATTTTCTACCACAAATATCTAAGTTATCTTTACCAGAAAATCTTTACAAATTCACAGATTACTTACCATGTAAAAATAGATGATGATGAAATGATTAGAAGATAATTAGGTAAGATAAATAATTAAGGTCAAGGCAGTTCATTGTTAATCATATTAAATAAGCTTATTCTTACCTTAGAAAGAGTGATTCCTTTCCAAAGCAATAGAAATTGAAAAATAGATACATTAAAGCAGTGTGATCTTTCTTATTTGCTCCTTTTTTATATGCATCTCTACTATAGTTATTGTCATTATTATAATTAATCACATGATAGCATTTCCATTGTAAATTCTTACATTTTAATATTCATAGTGTGGTATGGGGCATCTATTCAGTAAATGTATTTTGAGGTGGTTACTGTGTATCAGACATGATACTGTGTATGATGCCATTAGGATGGCATCATAATGGTGAACCTAAGGTCAGACTATCATGTAATTACAAACTAGAATATACACTGAAGATACATTCTCCTTTGAAAGACAGGAGATTGCATATGCAGGGTGATTGCATAGGAGTAAGATAGACTCTAGAGTCAGATAACTTAGATTCATATCTTACTACCATATCTGATATTTATGTGACTTTAGGCAAATGAACTAATGTTCATTTTTTTAACATGAGAATGATAATATTAGCACCTACCTTGTATGGTTGGTATGGAGATGAAGACAGATTTTTCATGTAAAAATATCAGCAAAATAGGTTGTAGCGCTTGACTTACAGTCTAGTGAAGTCTTTATCAAACTTTTTGTTTTCCCATAGTATTACGAGTAAGTGTTATATATATATATATATAATATATATATACACACACACACACCCCTATTCCCATTTCATGTTCATCTCCAGACCTGAGACTATATCTTATATTTACTAATATTTCTCATCTAAGCAGTTGCATAGTGTATTGGCATAGTGAACCCTGAAATATACAATTGAATAAAACTTAGATGTGGTTAAGATCCGAATGCAGGGGCCATGGGTTCAAGTCCTGCTTAGGGAAAATCCCACATGCCGCATGGCCAAAAGAAACCAAAAGAAAAAAAAAGACAAAAACTTAGAAATCTAAAGTTACTCCTAAGGTAAATCAAAACTGTACTTTATAGGATACCTGTGTATTTTTAGTTATGTAAGTAATAAAATGGCTAAATACAATCTAGAAGGGAAACCTGTGTTCCTATTATACTGTTCCCAGGATGTTGGAATAAGAACCCAACAATACTCTTCTCTTCCAGTTTCTGGGAAAAGGAGATAGAGAAAAGATTTAGTTGTAAGAAAGTATACAAACAGTGGTTGAGTTTTAACTAACTATACCTCTGGTGGTCATATCATTTACAGTAAAGCCTAGGATACTTCGGGGAGTGAAAGGAGGTGGTATTAATCATACTGGCATGATAGGTGTAAATTAGAACTTAGATCAGATACATGTTCTGTCATAACTGTTGTGGTAGCAGTATGAAGAATATCATGAGAACATAAAGAAGGGTGCTTGCAGGTTAAGGAAAATTTTACACATCTGAGTAAGACTTCTGAGGAATGAGGATTTCTTCCAGATCAGGTAGGGAAAGAAGGGGTATGCCTGGCTAAAGAAGCCGAGTGCCATCTTGCTGTCTCTATAGTCTTGCCTCTAAGCGAATTATTCCCTCTCAAGAGGTGCTTCACTTCCATCGTTCTTCTAAAGTAGCCCTACGAAACTATTCAATTTTTAGTATAATAATAACATTTAAGGAGCTTATAACTAAACTGATTTGCTTGCAGAAGTAATTGATAGGTTTTCCTTGTCCATCTCTATTACATATTTATATTTAAAATAAACAGTGATTAAAAGAAGATTATTGTCTGCTTCATTGCTTGTGAGGAAAATGATCATTTTCGGTACTGGGGGTAGATAATTCCTGTTCTGCATTCCAGATTGTTACACCAGAACAAATGGATGAAAATTACAAAGGGACAGAGTTTGGCATCAGTATAAGGGGCAATATTCTACTACTCTATCAAAAATAGAAAAGGGTCTCCTAAGAAGTTTTTCGTTCCTTTGCATTAAAGGTAAAAGGAAGGCCGTTTTCTCAGGATGCTATCATTTTGATAGATCTTTTACCTCCGAAATTATATCAGTCTTTGATATTAATAATTGTTAGAATTTCAGGAAATGTTAAATAATTTGAAGCAGTGCTTCCTCACCTTTTGGACCTGTGAGTAAGGGTGAGAAGATGTACTTTCACTGTCCTTGCTGATGGAGGAGACAGATTTGTTGCTGGCTTTTACAAAGGAAATACTAACTATAGGTATTGCTATGTATTTTTAAACCTTTATGTCTGCTCACAATAAACATAGATAATACTAAGATGTAATTAAGTAATACATATCAGATTTATGTAGTCACATTTAATTTTGTTAATTCTTATGCATCCAACTTTTCTAGCTTGATGCTTACTAGCATTTGTTCATGTATATCACAAATAAATCACAGAAAATATTGTCCAACTCTGCTCCCACTCCTCATCACTCTGGCATTTTTAAGAAGGCAAATAAAACAAAAGATTTTACTTCGAAAATGAGCAAATCTTGGATCATAAAAGTAATATGCTAAAACATGTAGCCAAAATTCATTAATTTGGACACACTAATATGTGAATTAAACATTTGTTTGGGCTGGCCGCATAACCTTCACATAATTGATCCATAAAAATTGTTTTTGTAAGCAGATAATAACTAATTTTAATGATAGTTACTGCTATTTATCGAACATCTGCTATGGGCTAGGCGCTCTGCTAAGTTGTACCTCATACCTTGAAACAATGCCTTCAAGGTTAGCTAATTAGTATAATATATTCACTGTAACCTTAGACTTCCCTGATAGCTCAGTTGGTAAAGAATCTGCCGCAATGCAGGAGACCGAGTTCAATTCCTGGGTCGGGAACATCCACTGGAGAAGGGATAGGCTACCAGTATTCTTGGGCTTCCCTTGTGGCTAAGCTGGTAAAGAATCTGCCTGCAGTGAGGGGATCTGGGAGAAGGAAATGGCTACCCACTGCAGTATTCTGGCCTAGAGAATTACATGGACTGCAGAGTCCCTGGGATCACAAAGAGTTGGACTTGCCGGAGCGACTTTTACTCATTTATTCACTATAATCTTAACATTTTATGGAAAAAACCCAAAATGGACTTTTCTCAACCCAGTATGAGAAACTGGTGCCTGTGAGGTTTAGTCACTTAGTCAAGGATACATGGTTTCTAGGTGATTAAGCTAGATTCCTTTTAAAGCTGTGGTTTTTCTAGTAGTCATGTACAGATGCGAGAGCTGGACCATAAAGAAGGCTGACTGCTGAAGATGCTTTCGAATTATGGTGCAGGAGAAGACTCTTAAGAGTCCCTTGAACTGAAAGGAGATCAAACAAGTCAAGAAAGAAAATCAACCCTGAATATTCATTGGAAGGACTGATGCAGAAGCTGAGACTCCAGTACTTTGGCCACTTGATGCGAAGAGTGGACTCATTGGAAAAGACTCTGATGCTGGAAAAGATTGAAAGCAACAAGAGAGGGGGGTGGCAGAGGATGATATAGATAGCATCACCACTCAATGGACATAAATTTGAGCAAGTTCCGGGAGATAGTGAAGGACAGCAAAGCCTGGCATGCTATAGTCTGTGGGGTTGCAAAGAGTCAGACACAATTTAGCAGCTAATCAACAACAGCAGCAAGCTAGATTCAAATCTACTTCTTTTTTATTTCAGAATTGTTCTTTCTATTACTCTCAAGTAAATGTATGCCACTAGTATTTGGTCATTAATTTACTCTGTCTACTTGAACCAAAACTTATTTAAATATCAATTTTATGCTATATATTTATTGACAGGTAAGGATATTATTAATAATACAATTTATCACAGCATGTTACAAAGCATATATGTTAGAAACATTTTAAAATAAATGCATGCTTACTCGTGTGTGTGTGTATATATATATATATATACATGTGTGCATATATATATGTGTACATACATGGAGAATTAAGCTAAAGGGTGAATATATATATGTGTGTGTGTCTGTAGATGTATAGAGATAAATAAAAGGTTTCTTAACTAGTTTTGGTAGTTTTCTGTATATATATTTGTATCTATGTATGCATGTTTGTGCTTATATAATATTAAATTGCTGAATATTGACTATAGTTATTTCATTACTTGCAGAGAGTCACTGGGAACATGCATAGGACTACAAGTTACACAATAAGAGGAAAAGAGCAACTGTAATTTTAGCAGTTCTTTTGTGTTTTGCTTCCTTGCATTTGAATGGTTGGCCATCATTGCCAGCTAGCCACACTTTTTTTTTTTTTTTTCATTTTTTTTCTAGCCACATTTTTTTTTTTTCTCTCTCTCTTTTTTCCTTAATGCAGCCCTGGGCTAAACTACTGGGCTTCAGGGAAATCCTAGTGGATTATCTCATTTGTGCTTTATACATTTCACATAGCACAGTTTTGGAGAAGCTGAATTGGAAACATTAAGTGAAAGTAGTAAGAAATCAGAGAGGTAAACTCCTTCTTAAATTCTCTGCCCTGTGCACCACCCTCCCCCCGCCCCCAGTAAAAAGCCCATTGATCTCAGCTTGCTCATGGAGTTTTAAGTTCTGTCTAGCATAGGAGTTGACAGTTGACAGATCATGAGCCAGTGTTATTGAAACATAGCCACATTCATTTACTTATCTGCTTTCTCTATTGCTTTCTTGACTACAACAAAATTGAGGTTACAACAGAACAGACTTTATGGCCTAAAATACTTACTGGCTGGGTCTTTTTAATTAAAATGTTTAGGTACTCTTGATCTAGCATGTAAGGAAGAAACCAGGGACTTCTCACTTAACCAGGGAAAATTTACCCTAGTAATTGAAGTTATGGATCCCCATAAGAACATTGTAACATATGAGCATATGTAGTATTTGATGTTTAAAATGGCCCTAATGCTATTTTTGAATTTGGGAAGAAGTATGAGTTTCTGGAAGGAAACATGTTCTGTCTTTCAGGAAATATATTATGAAGAAACTTAGAAGTTCTTCCATTTCTACTTCTATTTGGGGGTTCCCAGTAATTGTATGGGGCTTCCCTGGTGGCTCAGAGGTTAAAGCATCTGCCTTGAATGCTGGATACCCGGCTCCGATCCGTGGGCTGGGAAGATCCCCTGGAGAAGGAAATGGCAACCCACTCCAGTACTCTTGCCTGGAGAAACCCATGGAGGGACGAGCCTGGTAGGCTGCTGTCTGTAGGGTTGCGCAGAGTTGGACACAACTGATGCGACTTAGCATGTATGCATGCACTGGAGAAGGAAATGGCAACCCACTCCAGTGTTCTTGCCTGGAGAATCCCAGGGACGGAGGAGCCTGGTTGGCTGCTGTCTATGGGGTCGCATAGAGTCGGACACGACTGAAGTGACTTGGCAGCAGCAGCAGCAGGATATGTAATATGCTTAGTGGTTTGACACTAACCAATGTGTGGTTGTTATGGCTCACACTGAGTATAGCAGAATGGAGAGAAGTAGATGCAAGCTAAATTTATAGAACAATGTGATGTTTCATTTGCTGAGGAAAACACTTATTCAAAACAAATAGCTCCTTAGTTTGTGTTAACAGATTAAAATCTCAAAGGAAAGTCATAATGGGTCTTAAAGTAAAATGTCAATAATGTGACAATTTTTTTTTCTTTTTTAGATTGTGCTTTTGTTTAAAGCAAATAGGATGCTGAATATGTTAATAGAAAAATAACTTGAATATTGACACTGTATCGACCGGTTGGCAGATTCCCAAGCACAGGGCAATTTCTGGCTTTGGCCTGTTTTTGTAAATCAGGTGAACTAAGGATTGTTTTTGCATTTTAAAAGCTACTTTTTTTTCTTTCAGTATTTTAAAGATGTTCCCCTGTCTTCTCATTTGCTTTGTTTTCCGGGAGAAATTTGTTATTCTTTTTATTTCTCTGTATGTAACTTGTCTGTCTTTGTTGTTGTTCAGTCCCTAAGTCATGTCCTGTTCTTTGAGACCTCATGGACTGTAGCATGCTAGGCTCCTCTGTCCTCCACTATTTCCTGGAGTGGCTCAAATTCATGTCCATTGAGTCTGTGATGCTGTCTAACCATCTTATCCTCTGCCACCCTCTTCTCCTTTTGCCTTCAATCTTTCCCAGAAACAGGGTCTTTTCCAGTGAGTTGGCTCTTCTCATCAGGTGGCCAGATGGAGCTTCAGCCTCAGTCCTTCCAATGAATATTCAGGATTGATTTCCTTTAGGATTGACTGGTGATCTCCTTGCAGTCCAGGGGACTCAAGAATCTTCTACACCACAGTTTGAAAGCATCAATTCTTCCACGCTCAGCCTTCTTTATGGTCCCAACTCTCACATCTGTGTATGACTGTTGTAAAAACCGGAGATTTGACTATGTGGACTTTTGTTAGCAAAGTGATGTCTCTGCTTTTTAATACACTGTCTAGGTTTGTCATGGCTTTAAGGAACAAGTGTCTTTTAATTTCATGGCTGCAGTCTTTTTTTTAATCTGGTTGCTTTTAAGATTTTTCCTCTATCAGTGATTTTGAGTAATTTGATTGTGATATACCTTGGTCTATTTTGTTCCTTTTCCTTGTGCTTGAGATTGATTGAACTTCTTGGATTTATTGGCTTACTTTGATCAAACTTGGAAAGTTTTCATCTATTATTTCTTCAATTAATTCTTCTATTCCAAACTTTTTCTTTAGGGACTCTGGTTACACATATTGCAATTTTGTTAAGCTGCTTGAATCCCTATAGTTTGCTGTTGGTCTTTTCATTTTTCTTTTTTCTCTTTGTGTTACATTTTGGATACTTCTTATTGCTTTGTCTTCAAAATTCACAACTCTTAACTTTCTATAAAATCTATTATGCTTTTTTTCTCATCCAGTATATTTACATTGGAGACACTGTAGTTTTCGTCTCCGGAAATTGAGTGCTTTTTACACTTTTCATGCCTCTCCCTAAGGTTTTGAAATATAAAAATTGTTTTAATGTCCTTTTCTACTGATTGTATTAGATTGTTGCAAGAGTAATTGAGGTTTGTCATTGTTGAACTTTGCCATTTGATATTGGATAGTCTTAAATAAATGTGATTATGTTCAGTTTAGTTCAGTCACTCAGTCGTGTCTTACTCTTTGCGACCCCATGAAACGCAGCACGCCAGGCCTCCCTGTCCATCACCAACTCCCGGAGTTCACTCAGATTCACGTCCATCGAGTCAGTGATGCCATCCAGCCATCTCATCCTCTGGCGTCCCCTTCTTCTCCTGCCCCCAGTCCCTCCCAGTGTCAGGGTCTTTTCCACTGAGTCAACTCTTCACATGAGGTGGCCAAAGTACTGGAGCTTCAGCTTCAGCATCATTCCTTCCAAAGAAATCCCAGGGCTGATCTCCTTCAGAATGGACTGGTTGGATCTCCTTGCAGTCCGAGGGACTCTCAAGAGTCTTCTCCAACACCACAGTTCAAAAGCATCAGTTCTTTGGCACTCAGCCTTCTTCACAGTCCAACTCTCACATCCATACATGACCACAGGAAAAACCATAGCCTTGACTAGACGGACCTTAGTCGGCAAAGTAATGTCTCTGCTTTTAAATATGCTGTCTAGGTTAGTCATAACTTTTCTTCCAAGGAGTAAGCATCTTTTAATTTCATGGCTGCAGTCACCATTATGCATCATTTTAATGCACATTTCTTTTTTTTTTTTTTTGGCTAATGACTTATTACTTGCTGTTTATATTTTAGACTAGGGAAATGATGTTACACAAAAAGTAAATTTGAGTGATTTTCTTATTCAAGTTCAACATGGGTCATAAAGCTACAGAGACAACTTGCACCATCAGTAACACATTTGGCCCAGGAACTGCTAACGAATGTACAGTGCAGTGGTGGTTCAAGAAGTTTTTCACCTTATGTGAAGAGGTGATTCATTGGAAAAGATTCTGATGCTGGGAGTGATTGGGGACAGGAGGAGAAGGGGATGACAGAGGATGAGATGGCTGGATGGCATCACTGATTCGATGGACGTGAATCTGAGTGAACTCCGGGAGTTGGTGATGGACAGGGAGGCCTGGCGTGCTGCAATTCATGGGGTCACAAAGAGTCGGACACGACTGAGCGACTGAACTGAACTGAACTGAAGAGCCTTGAAGATGAGGAGTGTGGTGGCCGGTCATTAGAAGTTGACAACAACCAACTGAGAGGATCATCGATGCTAATTCTCTTAGAACTACATGAGAAGTTGCCCAAGAACTCAGGTGTTGACAATTCTTTGGTTATTTGGCATTTGAAACAAATTGGAAAGGTGAAAAAGCTTGATAATTGGGTGCCTAGTGAGCAAATCAAAAAAATGATTTTGAAGTGTTGTCTTCTATTATTCTGTGCAACAACTAAGAACTTTTTTTTTTATTTTTGGATTGTGATTCGTGACTAAAGGTGGGTTTTATACGACAACCTGAGATTACCAGCCCAGTGGTTGGACCGAGAAGAGGCTCCAAAGCACTTCCCAAAGCCAAACTTACATCAGAGAAGGTCATGGTCACCATTTGTCCACCTGCTGCTGGTCTGATCCACTACGGCTTTTTAAATCCCCCTGAGATCATTCTGAGAATGCTCAGCAAATTGATGAGAGAGGCACTGAATCTGCAAAGCCTTGAGCTGGCATTGGTCAGTACAAAGGGCCCAATTCTTCTCCATGACAACGTCCAACCACATGTCTCACAACCAACACTTCAGAAGTTGAATGAATTGGGCTACAAAATTTTGCCTCATCTGCTACATTCATCTAACCTCTCTCCAACTGATTCACTTCTTCAAGCATTTCAGTAACTTTTTGCATGGAACATGCTTCCACAACCAGCAGGATGTGGAAAATGCTTTCTAAGAGTTTATCAAAGTCTGAAGCACGGGTTTTTGCGCCAAAGGAATAAACAAACTTATTTCTTTTGACAAAAATGTATTGATTATAATGGTTCCTATTTTGATTAATAAAAATGTATTTGAACCTAGTTATAATGATTTAAAATTCACAGCCCCGAACCGCGATTATGTTCGCACCAACCTAATAATATCTGTGTTGGTTCTGGGTCATTTTCAGTTGATTAATTTTTCTGCTTACTATGAGTCATGTTTTCCTGCTTCTTTGCATGTCTGATGATATTTGGATACTAGTCATTGTAAATTTTGCTTCATTAGGTGTTTTCTATTTTTCTTTTATGATTCTTACTGAGCTTTGGTCTGAGACATTTTAGTTATTTGGAAACAGTTTGATTCTTTCAAATCTTGCTTTGAAGATGTGTTGTGTGCCATGTGCTTAGCTGCTTCAGTCGTGTCTGACTTATTGTGACCCCATAGACAGTAGCCTCCCGGGCTCCTCTGTCCATGGACTTTCTCCAGGCAAGAATACTGGAGTGGGTTGCAATGCCTTCCTCTGGGATCTTCCCAACCCAGGGATCGAACCCAAGTCTCCCACATTGTAGGTGGATTTTTTGCTGTCTGAGCCACCACGGAAGCCCGAGAATACTGGAGTGGGTTGCCTATCCCTTCTTCAGAGGATCTTCCCAATCCAGAAATTGAAACGGGGTCTCCTTCACGGCAGGCAGATTCTTTACCTGAACTGCCAGGGAAGCCCAAAGATTTGTTAGGTAGAATCAAAGAAATGTTTAGTCTGTACATGATTGTTCCCCAGCACTGAGCCAAGACTTTTCTGAATACTCTATCCGATGCCCCATGCACTATTAAGGTTTTCAGTATGGCCATTAGAAACAAGCACTGCTCCTTGTGTGTAAACACATGATACTCATCCCTTTAATTTTTTTGAGTGATAATTTCCTCACACACATGCACTGATCGTTGCTATAATGGCTGCATAAAGGGTCCTTTGGCAGATGCTCAGTGCGCTCTCTGTGCAGTGCTCTGTTCTCTGATAGTTTGTTCTCCTTGGATTCTGAGCTCTGTTTCTTGAACTAGTTTGCCTGGGTATCTCCTCTCAGCACCAAGGCCTGGAAACACTCTAATGACAGTAAACTGAGGGCAGTTGTGGAGCATTCTTGTTTTTCTGTTTTTTTTTTTTTCATTTCTCAATGATTATTTTTCTTTACTTAATGTCCAGTGTTTTGAGAACTGTTGTTTTATATGTTTTTTTTTTTTTCAATTTTGGGGTTGATTCAAATAAGACAGTATGTTTGGTTGCTGTTACTACATTATGGCCAGAAGTGAAAGGTGTTCTTGCAGTTGGGGTTGAAATTTTAGAATTAGTGGCTAAATAGTTTCAGGTGATGTAGAGAGTTGGACCATAGGTATAAATGGAGTAGAGAGGTGAAGGTCATTCGAGTGAGTCATCCACATAAACTTTGAAGTCTTCTAAGTAGGTAGATTTGAGACAGAATGTAAGACTTTAAAAAAAACTGAGAGTCAAAGTTGTGAAGTTTTAATAATGCACGTTTCATGTGTTTTGTTAGGGAAAATAAAATTATTTTAAAATTATCTTAATCTTTTAAAATTATGTTTAATTATTTTTATCTGTTCTAGAACCTTCTGATAACTTAAGGGAGATTCTCCAAAATGTGGCCAAATTGCAAGGAGTATCAAATATGAGAAAGCTAGGCCATCTGAATAACTTTACTAAGGTAAGTAACTTCAGTATTTGCATTATCATCCTAAGTTATTTTTTTCCTTATTATACTTATTAGATATATCTTAACCACTATTAACAAGAAATTCTTCAGTATTCCTTCAATATTAGTGTTTCCTTGGCCCTTTCTCATGGATTTTTGTCATGTTTTTAAATTTAAAAGTATATTTGAATAATGAGAATTATTTGACATTTGTTGTCAAATATGTGGTAGATTAAGAAGAGAATAAAGGGAAAAGAAATCACTGAGAAATCAGTAATTCAGTCTCCACTATTAGTTACTTAAGGATGTAATTCTGTTGCCTTTTAATATTCATTTTATGGGGTATCATATGATAAATATGTTGGTACATGAGATGGTGTGTTGCATTTCATATATATAATGATTTCCAGAGAAATATTACCACTTCCTCTCCTTTCCTGATAACTCTCTTCCCATTATGTGGATCTTAGAACTCAACATAAATGTTAGGGCACTTGTCCCAAATAAATATTGACCTGATCTCTACTAGCCACCAAGAATTCCCAAGTTTGATAGAGGGATTGGTATGGTTGGGAGCCTGGTAATGCCAAACAGCCAACTCATGGAAACGCTAAAATACCTGTTATTTGAGGTGATGCCATAAATAGAAAATAGAACGCTTCCTTTGGGAAAATTTTTATTTCCATTTTTACTTTACTAAATATAAATTATTTTATATTTTATTGAAGTTTAGTTGACTTACAGTGTCATGTTAGTATCAGGTGTACAGCATGTGATTCAGATTATGTATACTCATTTCCAGATTCTTTTCCCTTACAGGCTGTTACAGATATTGAGTATAGTGCCTTGTTGTACATTTTAAATGTAGGAATAATTGTTTTAGCTGCTTACTAAAAGTGTGACCCATAGACCTGCAACATTGGTGTCACCTTGGAGTTTGTTTGATATGGACAGTTTTCAACCCCACCCAGACCTACTCAGTGAGAATCTACATTTTCATGAATATCTCAGATGAATTTGGCTGTACATTAAAGTTTGAGTCACACTGTTTTAATCTTTCCAAAATGTTTAGTTCTTTGCTACTTGGTAGTTAGACTGTGGCTTGAATTTGATTTTATTTCATAGAAATAGAAAGGGTAAGAATATAGTCACTATGTAACAAAAAATTTTTTTCCCAATAAGGTGTTATATAATAAATACAAAGTAGATTAGCATTTTTCTTTCCATAGTTAGTGAAATATACATATGCATTTATTTTTTTCATAATGAAACATTCTGGGATTTATTTTTGTATAACATGAGAAAATTATCTTGTATGAGTGATGACAAAGTGATTTTTTAAAAAACTTTCAAAAACATTGAATAAGTGCTTGTGAAGGGGTTTCAAAAATATCCTGTTGTATGTTTCCTTTTTATGAAAGTTGAAAATCTTTAAATACATTTCTTCAGTGTACTACTCAGGTAATGTCAGGTTTTTAAGACCTAGAGTTATTTCAAGGTTACAAATTGAATCTCCTGGTTTTACTCTATTAAATTTCCTAGTTTTATGTCATCATTCTTCACCCAGGTCTAATAGTAACATATCTTAGCACTTGGCATCATTTAACTGTCAAAAACAGTTAATAGAGGTTTATGTCTTGTTTGATCTCCTGGTTCATGTTATAATCAGGTTGACATCTAGTTATGTACTTCTAAAAGAAGAATGAATGTAAGAATGGCAGTGATTTCTGTTATTTCACTTTGGCACCAGAATGGGTCCTTTTTTTGTTGTTCAGTCCTTCAGTCGTGTCCGACTCTTTGCAACCCCGTGGACTGCAGCATGCCAGGCATCCCTGTCCTTCACCATCTCCTGGAGCTTGCTCAAGCTCATGTCCATTGAGTCGGTGTTGCCTTCCAACCATCTCGTCCTATGTTGTCCCCTTTTTCTACTGCCTTCAATCTATCCCAACATCAGAGTCTTTTCTAATGAATTGGCTTGGTGCATCACGTGGCCCAAATATTGGAGTTTCAGCTTCAACCTCAGTCCTTCCCATGAATATTCAGGACTGCTTTCTTTAGGATTGACTGATTTGATCTTCTTGCTCTCCAAGGGACTCTTAAGAGTCTTCTCCAACACCACAGGACTGATTTCTTTAGGATTGACTGATTTGATCTTCTTGCTCTCCAAGGGACTCTTAAGAGTCTTCTCCAACACCATCAATTCTTCGGCACTCAGCTTTCTTTACGGTTCAACATGACTACTGGGAAAACCATAGCCTTGACCAGATGGACTTTTGTTGGTAAAGTAATGTCTCTTCTTTTTAAAATGCTGTCATGGTTTGTCATAGCTCCAAGGGGCAAGCGTCTTTTAATTTCATGGCTGCAGTCACCATCTGCAGTGATTTTGGAGCCCAAGAAAATAAAGTCTGCCACTGTTTCCATTGTTTCTGCATCTGTTTGCCATGAAATGATGGGACCAGATGCCATGATCTTAGTTTTTTGAATGTTGAACTTAAGCCAGCTCTTTGCCTTTGTAAAGAGGCTCTTTAGTTCCTCTTTGCTTTCTGCCATAAGGGTGGTGTCATCTGCATATTTCTCCCGGCAATCTTGATTCCAGCTTGTGTTTCATCCAGCCTGGCATTTCACATGATGTACTCTGTATATAAATAAGCAGCCTTGATGTACTCCTTTCCCAGTTTGGAACCAGTCCATTGTTCCATGTCCAGTTCTAACTGTTAACTTCTTGACCTGCAGGCAGGTTTCTTAGGAGGCAGATAAGGTGGTTGGTATTCCCATCTCTTTAAGAATTTTCCACAGTTTTTTGTGATCCACATCATCAAAAGCCTTTGTAAGAGGCTCTTTAGTTCCTCTTTGCTTTCTGCCATAAGGGTGGTGTCATCTGCATATTTCTCCCGGCAATCTTGATTCCAGCTTGTGTTTCATCCAGCCTGGCATTTCACATGATGTACTCTGTATATAAATAAGCAGCCTTGATGTACTCCTTTCCCAGTTTGGAACCAGTCCATTGTTCCATGTCCAGTTCTAACTGTTAACTTCTTGACCTGCAGGCAGGTTTCTTAGGAGGCAGATAAGGTGGTTGGTATTCCCATCTCTTTAAGAATTTTCCACAGTTTTTTGTGATCCACATCATCAAAGTCTTCAGTGTAGTCAGTGAAACATACGTAGATGTTCTTCTGGAATTCTCTTGCTTTTTCTGTGATCCAGGGGTCGTTGGCAATTTGATTTCTGGTTCCTCTACCCTTTCTAAATCCAGCTTGAACATCTGGAAGTTCCCAGTTCACATTACTGTTGAAGCCTAGCTTGAAGAATGGGTCCTAAAGCACTGTTAAACTCTAGAGAAGCCCAATACAGTAGACACACATGTGAGCCACTTTTGTAATTTTAAATTTTCTAGCAGATCACACTAAAAAAGTAAAAGGAAGTGTGAGATTAATATATTTTCTTTAATACAATATATCCAACTTAACATTTTATGTAATTAGTATGAAATATCAATGAGATATTTAATATTTTTTCATACTAAATCTTAAAAGATAAGTGTGTGGTTTCCCCTCAGTTCAGTTGCTCAGTCATGTCTGCCTGTTTGTGACTCCCATGGACTACAGCGCGCCAGGCTTCTCTGTCCATCACCAACTCTTGGATCTTGCTCAGACTCAATGTCCATCGAGTCAGTGATGCCATCCAACATTCTCATCCTCAATTATCCTCTTCTCCTCCTGCCGTCAGACTTTCCCAGCATCAGGGTCTTTTCCAGTGAATCAGTTCTTCACATCATGTGGCCAAATTATTGGAGTTTCAGCTTCAGCATCAGTCCTTCCAGTGAATATTAAGGACTGATTGCCCCTAGGATTAACTGGTTTGATCTCCTTGCAGTCCAAGGGACTCTCAAGAGTCTTCTCCAACACCACAGTTTAAAAGCATCAGTTCTTCGGCACTCAGCTTTCTTACAGTCCAACTCTCACATCCATACATAACTACTGGACAAACCATAGCTTTAACTAGATGGACCTTTTTTGACAAAAGGTCTTTTCCAGTGAATCAGTTCTTCACATCATGTGGCCAAATTATTGGAGTTTCAGCTTCAGCATCAGTCCTTCCAGTGAATATTAAGGACTGATTGCCCCTAGGATTAACTGGTTTGATCTCCTTGCAGTCCAAGGGACTCTCAAGAGTCTTCTCCAACACCACAGTTTAAAAGCATCAGTTCTTCGGCACTCAGCTTTCTTACAGTCCAACTCTCACATCCATACATAACTACTGGACAAACCATAGCTTTAACTAGATGGACCTTTTTTGACAAAGTAATAATGTCTCTGCTTTTTAATATGCTGTCTAGGTTGGTCATAGCCTTTCCTCCAAGGAGCAAGTGTCTTCAGTTTCATGGCTGCAGTCACCATCTGCAGTGATTTTGGAGCCCAAGAAAATAAAGTCTGTCACTGTTCCCATTGTTTCTGCATCTGTTTGCCATGAAGTGATGGGACCAGATGCCATGATCTTAGTTTTTCTGAATGTTGAATTTTAAGACAGCTTTTTCCGTTCTTCTCTTTCACTTTCATGAAGAGACTCTTTAGTTCCTGTTTGCTTTGTGCCATAAGGGTGCTGTCATCTGCATATCTGACGTCATTGATGTATCTCCCGGCAGTCTTGATTCCAGCTTGTGCTTCATCCAGTCCAGCATTTTGCATGATGTACTCTGCATTAAAGTTTAAAAGCAGAGTGATAATATATAGCCTTGACATATTCCTTTTCCTGTTTAGAACTAGTCTGTTGTTCCATGTGTGGTCCTGTTGCTTCTTGACCTGCATACAATTTCTCAGGAGGCAGGTAATGTGGTTTGGTATTCCCATCTCTTGAAGAATTTTCCACAGTTTATTGTGATCCACACAGTCAAAAGGCTTTGGCATAGTCTATAAAGCAGAAGTAGATGTTTTTCTGGAACTGTCTGAGTCATTTGATGTTGGCAATTTTATCTCTGGTCTTTTGCCTTTTCTAAATCCAGCTTGAACATCTGGAAGTTCTTGGTTCATGTACTGTTGAAGCTTCGTGTGGAGAATTTTGAACATTCGCTAGCATGTGAGATGAGTGCATTTGTGCTAAAGTTGTGTGAAACAGTCTTTGGCGTTGTCTTTCTTTGGGATTGGAATGAAAATCGACCTTTTCCAGTCCTGTGGCCACTGCTGAGTTTTCTAAATTTGCTGGCATATTGACTGTAGCACTTTCTTAGCAATATCTGTTAGGATTTGAAATAGCTCAGCTAGAATCCCATCACCTCCACTAGTTTTGTTCGTAGTGATGCTTCCTGAGGCCCACTTGATTTTGCATTCCAGGATGTCTGTCTCTAGGTGCGTGGTCACACCATCATGGTTATCTGGGTCATTAAGATCTTTTGTATAGTTCTTCTTTGCATTAATGCCACCTCTTCTTGATGTCTTTTGCTTCTGTTAGGTCCATGCCATTTCTGTCCTTTATTGTGCCCCTCTGTGCATGAAATGTTCCCTTAGTATCTCTAATTTTCTTGACGAGAAATCTAGTCTTTCCCATTTTGTTGTTTTCCTCTATTTCTTTCCATCGATCACTAAGAAAGGCTTTCTTATCTCTCCTTGCTATTCTTTGGATCTCTGCATTCAGACAGATATATCTTTCCTTTTCTCCTTTGCCTTTACCTTCTCTTCTTTTCACAGCTATTCGTAAGGCCTCCTCAGACAACCATTTTGCCTTTTTACATTGCTTTTCTTGGGGATGGTCTTGATCACTGTCTCCTGTAAAATGTCACGAATCTCCATCCATAGTTCTTCAGACACTATCAGATATGATCCCTTGAATCTATTTGTCACTTCCACTGTATAATCATAAGGTATTTGATTTAAGTCATACCTGAATATCCAGTGGTTTTCCCTACTTTCTTTAATTTATGTCTGAATTTTGCCATTAGGATTTTATGATCTGAGCCACAGTCAGCTAGCCGTCTTGTTTTTGCTGACTGTATAGAACTTTCCATCTTCGGCTGCAAAGAAAACAATCAGTATGATTTCGGTGTTGATCATCTGGTAATGTCCATGTATAGCGTCTTCTCTTGTGGTATTGGAAGAGGGTGTTTACTATATCCAGTGCGTTCTCTTGGCAAAACTCTTAGCCTTTGCCCTGCTTCATTTTGTACTCCAAGGCCGAACTTGCCTGTTACTCCAGGTATCTCTTGACTTCCTACTTTTGCATTCCAGTTCCCTATGATGAAAAGGACATCTTTGTTTGTTGTTAGTTCTAGAAGGTCTCATAGGTCATCATAGAACGTTCAGCTTCAGCTTCCTTGGCATTAGTGGTTGGGGCATCAACTTGGACTACTGTGATGTAGAATGGTTTGCCTTAGAAACAAACAGAGATTATTCTGACATTTTTGAGATTGCGTCCAGTGGCTCAGTCTCCCACTGGCCTCCAAGGTCAAATTCCCTGGGAGTTCTCAGTCCCTTTGCAGGATGCCCTGGTTGGGAAATCTGTTGTGGGTCCTAGAACTTTCTTAATAGTGTGAGAATTTCTTTAGTATATTTGTTGTGCAATTTGTGTATGTTATAGCACATCTCTGTTCAGATTAAAACAAATTTCTGTGCTTATAGTCACCTGTGTGCGGCTAGTAACCACTAAACACAGACAGTGTGTGTATGGAACTTTTTGAATTAGGAGTGATTTAAACATCTGTTTCTTGTAATCTGTTGGATAGCTTTCTTTTTCCCTTCTCTGTTTCTCCATATATTTCTCTGTTCTTATGGGTTAAGGTCAGTTGCTCTCTTTCCCCTTTTACTCCCTCCATTTCTTTGTTTCCTTTTGAATTTTTCCCATGGTTTTTCACGAAGTTTTTCCCTCCACTTGGTCTTTCTTTGATCTGTGTTCTTCCAGTCTCTTCTTGTGTTTCTCTTTCCCTCTTCTCTCTCCTTCTATTCCTCTTTTTACCTCCTTCCCTGGTTCATTTCCTCTCTCTTCACCCTTCCCTCCACCTTCCCCTCTCTCCTTCTCTGTCTATTTTCTTCCTTCCTTTTCCCCATCGTATCTCTGTATAGAATGACATGTCTCTGTAATAAAGGCCCTAGGCTTTTGAGGGCCCTAGGCTTTTGAGCGTCTTGTACTTTTGTCTTTTGTTCTGCCATATCCTTTGTGTACAGTTTTCACATTTCTCTCTGACTCTTGTATCAGTTTGTAGCAGCCCTTTTATTTTCTGTTTTAAATTATTTATGGATTTAACAATCAGATAAGCAAACTTACTAGAATTTTTCTGGAATGTGAGAGCCTAACCATTGGGTCAGGATGTGAGAGGCTGTTCCATTGGTAAAATCCATAAACATGAGACTTGGTAAAATCTGCTTTGGTTGCCTGGTGATAACAGTGAGAAAAGTATGAGCTTCAGATCAAGTGAGTGAGGTCTTAATAGCCCATCTCTGACCCTATGGTGATTGCAGCCATGTAATTAAAAGACGCTTATTCCTTGGAAGAAAAGTTATGACCAACCTAGACAGCATATTCAAAAGCAGAGACATTACTTTGCCAACAAAGGTCCGTCTAGTCAAGGCTATGGTTTTTCCAGTGGTCATGTATGGATGCGAGCGTTGGACTGTGAAGAAAGCTGAGCGATAAAGAATTGATGCTTTTGAGCTGTGGTGTTGGAGAAGACTCTTGAGAGTCCCTTGGACTGCAAGGAGATCCAGCCAGTCCTTTCTAAAGGAGATCAGCCCTGGGTGTTCTTTGGAAGGAATGATGCTAAAGCTGAAGCTGCAGTACTTTGGCCACCTATGTGAAGAGTTGACTCATTGGAAAAATCCTGATGCTGGGAGGGATTGGGGGCAGGAGGAGAAGGGGATGACAGAGGATGAGATGGCTGGATGGCATCACTGACTCGATGGACGTGAGTTTGAGTGAACTCCGGAAGATGGTGGTGGATAGGGAGGCCTGGTGTCCTGCGATTCATGGGGTCACAAGGAGTCGGATACGACTGAGCGACTGAACTGAACTGAACTGACCTTACCCTAACTAAGCAAGCCAGTGTTGGACAGATTTCTTTACTCTGAGATAGTTTTGCTGCAGTCAGAGGCAAGATCCCAATATAGTGCTTGGCACATAATATGTACTCCATACCAGATAATGCTTTACAACCTTAGGGTTTGTTTTTTTGTTTTTTTTTTTTTTTTTTTGGCTATTTTTCAGGAATTTTTGTTGACTGTAAAATGGTGAGTCTGTTTAATAGCTTGAGTTGGAGATAGGTAAGCTGTTACTCTAACAGTTTTTCAGCTTGAGCAGGTTGACTTGTTGGGCCAGATAATTACTTGTTTGGGGAAGCTGTCTTGTTCATTGTAGTGTTAGCAGTACCCCTGGCCTCTACCCAGTAGATGCCTGTAGCACACCTCCACTGACCACAAGCAAGAATGTCTCCAAGCATTGCCAGATGTTTCCTAGGGGACAGAATCATCCCAGTTAAGAGCTAGCACTGTAAATAAATGTCTGTAGGTTTTATTATAAAATTTTACCAAATACTGAGCACAAAATAAATGCTTATTGAATTTAAATCATAATAAAATGTGTCTTTGAATTCCATTTTGTTCAAGCTAGGTTAAAAAATATTTATAAATTTGATGTTTTTTTGGTACAGTCTGTAAGCTCATTACCTTAAACAGTGTAATATTTAGAAATTCTTAGACATCTTTAAGAATAGCTCTGCAGAATAAGAAAATAAGAAAAAGGGTTATGATTCCAAGAGACTAGTTATACAGGCATTAGTTGGTCACCCTTCATTGTGTTCTCATAATAGGTTATACGTTCTACTAAATTTTATGTTTTTTGTTATCATTACTATTTATTGTGTTGCTCTCTTATTAAACTGAGATTATTAAGCACAAGAAATATGTAGTATTTATTTTTTTATTCTTATATTCCTCTCTTCTCCAAATCTTGGCACATTGCAAGTGTTTAATTAAAGGTATTACATTGGAATGATTTTGTAGTTTGAATAAGAGTTTTCTATTGTATTAGCATTTATTTTGTTATTAAGTATAGCATGCCTGTTAGGATTAAGTTAATTTAGTAGATCATTGGGGCTGAAATGTTGTATAGGGTGGGCTTTATCTCTAGAATTAAACCTCCTTTTAAGGTATGAAGAGAGGGTGCCAGTGATGTGATCCTAGGACCACGTGAATGTCACACACCCATGCTTGCCTTCTGACATCATTTCACTAAAGTGTTGTGTATAACAGGCTGCTGATGAAAATAATCTTAGCATTCTATTTTTAAAACTGACAACATGCTGATAATCTAAAGACCTTTTTTTAAAGGTGAAAATATTTTAGCTCTTTTACATTTTAACTCTTTCCTTATATTTAATATCATATATGAAAAGCTCCAGAGGAATCTTGTTCTGTTTAAAAAAGCTTCAAAATTATATAAATTAAATATAAAAATAATAGTGGTATTAAACAATATACAGTAAAAAGTGAAAGTCCTATCTCACATCTCTTTCCCATCCACCTCCTCACTCCAACAAAAGGACCATTTCTCAGAAGTTACCACTAGAAGATATTTATTCTTACTATTCTTTGGTATAATTATAAATGTGTATGTGTGTATATTTTACTATGTTATAAGAAGCTAAACTAGAAATGTCTGATATAATGCTCAGTGTATTTAACATTTATTATATGTATACATAAGGGGTTTTTAAAATGAGGTCCTGAGATTTGTGGTTTGTATTTTATCCACTTCCCAGGATATCGTGAGCCCTTTCTTTTTCTATAAATGTAGATCCACTACTCTTTTGTAGCTGCGTATGTGTGTTGATAGATGTGTTGTGCATATCTGTCCATCCATATATATGTATATGCATCCAAACATACATACACATGCATAATACATATACGGTAATTTATTTAATCATTCCATCATTAGAAAATGCAAGTATTCCCTACTTCTTTTTGCATTTTAAATGATACATTAGTAATAGTCTTATGTACTGTTTTATACAGAATAGAATTTTAAAAGTGTGATTATTTAGCCAAGAGCATTTGTAGCTTTTATTTTAAAACCTACTTATAAATTACCCTCTAAAGACTGTTGTGGAATTCTAATTTGTGGCAAGATTTTTTAAAGTTTGGGTTACTCTCTGTTTTGTTTCTTTAGGAGAATTGTTCAGTTAACCCTCAAAGCCCTATAAGTAAAATGGCCATAGCATTTAACTATCCAGTTTTAGCTGATCATTATGTTTTTTAAAGTTAATAATTTTAATAAGCATCTCGAGCATTTTTATTACCTAGAGATGGTTAAGACTTCTAACTTGTCAAAATATAATATTGTTGATAGCCACCTTTGACTATTTTATATTTGTCAGAAATACTTAATTTGTAAGGAAGTTCTGTGAGTTAAGGATAACAAATAGATTGACTGATGTTGCACATGGATTTTACTAAGCAGAATATACCAGTGTTGTTGTTGTTGTTCATTTGCTAAGTCATGTCTAATTCTTTTGAGACCCCATGGATTACAGCATAGCAGGCTCCCCTGTCCTTCACTATACCAGTGACTTGTTATCGAAACTTTTACCTCATTCATTCATTCATTTATTTATTTTTTGTCTGCGCCATGTGGCATATGGAATCTTAGTTCCCTGACCAGGGATTGAACCAGTGCCCCTTGCAGTGAATGCTTGGAGTCTTAACCACTGGACCAGGGAAATCCCATACCCCATTTAGATATGATATAATGTAGCAATATTTTTGTTTATATTAAAAAATGTAATAGTTATACTCATGAAATAGTTGTGAATTTCGCATGGTATTGAATGCTTAAGTTGATGTATAAGCAACAAATTTAACAACTTAATTCAACTCAGCTAAAGTAAAAGGAAGTTATTTGCTTTCATGACGAGCAAGACCAAAAGTAAAATCTTAATTTCAGGCGGAATGACTTAGGGGTTGAAAAAATGTTAATTGTATTCTCTCTCTCCATTTCTCAACTCTTTTCTTTCAGGTTAGTTTCATTTTCAAACACTTTCCATATGACTAAGATACATCATCTTTACAGCTTTTAATAATAAGAGCTTAGCCTTCTCTTACAACTTCTGCCTGAACTCTGATCCTATTTAGTGATATTAAACTAGGTATTTTGTGACTGATAGTCGTAAAAACACATGGGGTGGGAAGCAACAGAACGCCAATGAAATGTGTGATGTCTAATAATTTATCATTTTAAGTGACTATTAAGTTCCTAATTCTTATATTTTGAAAGATTGTTCAATGATTACTAAACAGTAATTTATTCTTGCTATTACCAAACCTATGTAATAGGGCAGGTGTTGTTACATTTTAATATTTTACACAGGAGAAGGAAAGTTACCAATAATAGCTAAGATAGAATTAAAAAAATTTGCTACTTAATGATTAAAGGTTAATTAGTAATTCAGTCAGTAGTTGAGGCAGGATGAGATTCCTGTTATTTAAATTTACCAATTCAGTGTTCTTGCTATTTCTGCCCACCTCTTTGCTAGAGTTAAAAGTAAAAGGGTTTGATTTGTAAGATTTGTTTGTTTAAATTGGGAGGTGATTGGTAAGAGAGTAAATCACTATAAAATTTTTTTATTAAAATAAGTTTGTTCCTAATATTTTGAAACTTAACAGTAGATGAACTGCTGGTGATTAAAAGTGTAATGTTTCTTTGATAGTGAAAAATTCAGAATCTATCAGTGTTTTCTCTAATTTCTTACTCCTGATATATGTGTATTATTTACATATAGAAAGTTTAGTCTCTACTTGGGATAATTCTAATTCAAAAGGGATATTTTCATTAGACTGATTACTAAGACCTCTTCTATATATCTAGAAACAATTGTTCAGTCGCTAGTTGTATCAAACTCCATGGACAGTGTAGCCCAGGCTCTTCTGTCCTCCACTGTCTCCTGGAGTTTGTTCAAATTCATGACCGTTCAGTGGTTGATGATGTCTAACCAGCTCATCATCTTCTTCCCCCTTTTCCTTTTGCTTTCAGTCTTTTCAAGCCTCAGGGTCTTTCTTGTTGAGTCAGCTCTTCACATCAGGTGGCCAAAGTATTGGAGCTTCAGCTTTAGCATCAGTCCTTCCAATGACTATTCGGGGTTGATTTCCTTTAGGGTTGACTGGTTTGATCTCCTTGCTGTCCAGGGGACTCTGGAGTCTTCTCCAGTACCACAATTCCAAAGCATCAGTTCTTCGATGCTTAAGCTTCTTTATGGTCCAGCTCTCATGTCTGTGTACATGACTACTGGAAAAAACATAATTTTGACTCTACGGACCTTTGGCAGCCAAGTGATATCTGTACTTTTTAATATGCTGTTTAGGTTTGTCATAGCTTTCCTCCCAAGGAGCAAGGGTCTTTTAATTTCATGGCTGCAGTCACCTTCCACGGTGGTTTTGGAGCCCAAGACAATAAAATCTGTCACTGTTTCCACTTTTTCCCCTTCTGTTTGCTATGAAGTGATGGGACTGGATGCCATGATACTATTTTTTTTAACGTTGAGTTTCAGTCCAGCTTTTCCATTCTCCTCTTTTACCCTCATCAAGAGTCTCTTTAGTTCCTCTTCAAACAATTTGAAAGCACAATTTAGCCACTGTTGAAAGGATAGCCTTAATATCTGTTACTATCTCTGGAGAATAGGCAGATAATTATGACAAATACGTTTCACTGTAAACTGTTTTTAGTTACTTGTGGTTTTCCATTTTCCAGCTGAGTGGACATTTTTCTCAGAAACATTTCTTTCACTATAAATACATTTATATTAGGTAGCAGAAAATGAAACTCCTTTCTAAATAATTTTCAAATTTTGTGTGCTTTTAGGAAATCGTAATAATAACTTAGAAATTTTTTTTTTTCACCTTTCAAAACTGCAATTCTAGCAAATGTTAAATGGTGAACGGTCATATATTTTGTGGTTTGAGAAGGGAGATAATTTTTGAAATTATGTTTCACTGAGTCTATAGTTTTCTGCAAGGATGTCTAGTAAGTGTAAAAAAGAAAAGCAGGAAAGGAGAACCAAGTACATATTTAGGTGGGAAACTAAGTCTTGACCAGATAATATTTTTTATACTTTATTTTTGAGTTTCAAAGTATTTCGTTTTATTAACATGATATAGCAGAAGAATGGAAACACTGCCTTTTTAGAAATGGAGTTAGTTTAAGAAACTAACATTTTTCCCATTTTAGAAGCACAATATTTTATGTTTTAATAACAGATTCTGAGTTTAATTTTTCTGTTAAGTTTATAAATTAGAACATATCCAAAATCTAAGTGATAATACCACAATAAGATGTCCTTTTAATTTTCATTTTTATTAATATATGGTACCGTACAGTGTCAATAATAGTAATCTAAAATATTTGTGAAATCTCGAATATTCCATATTTCTAGTAATGCAGTTTTAAGTCTTTTTATCTTTAAGTTTTTAAGTAATGCAGACTTTTTGTGTGTTGTTAATCCTTTGAAATGGGCAGTATTTGTATGTGTGGTTTTTACTAGCTGTTCTAGAAAAATATAATAAGTTCACTTATTCATTTTATGTGTTTATAGCCAAGATTATGGTTCTTCAGATTCTTGATTCATATCATTTTTGTTATTCTGTTTTTAAATCCACCACCTTTCCCATGTAAATTTTTGTTTGTTTTTTTGTGTGTTTGTTTTTGCTTTGCATATGTAAATAATTTTAATACAAAAGAGTCATATTTCAGTGGGCTCTGGATTTAGACTAGTTTGGTTTCATTTCTGGCTTTACCATTTAATAATAGCTTTGTGATGTTTGGAGGTCTTATTACCATCTCTAGTCTCAGTTGTCTTTATTACCAAAATATTACTTCTTTTCTAGGATTGACATGTTAATAGTCAATAAATGTTACTTCTGTTACTATTTATGAATCTATACTATATATAATCCTTCTTAGATTATGTAAGTAATAGATAATCATTGTAAATATTTATAAAATATAGAAAAGCACAGAAAGAAAAACAAATCCCCTATGATTGTACTTTCTTTTTTGGTAATAAAATGGTGATGTGTGGACATCTTATACTTTTTTTTAAGAAATGTATGTTTTTAAGAATATTTCCCCTAAGTCATTGATACATTATGCAGGTTGTTCTTTGTGTTTCCAGTCTTCCCAGATTGTCCTAGTGGTAAAGAATGCAGGAGATGTAAGAGATGTGGGTTTGATCCGTGGGTTGGGAAAATCCCCTGGAGAAGGGCATGGCAGCCCACTCTAGTATTCTTGCGTGGAAAATCCCATGGACAGAGGAGCCTGGTGGGATGCAGTCTACAGGGTCGCAAAGAGTCAGACACAACTGAAGGGACCCAGCATGTTTTGTGTTTCACTATTATGTAATATTAATACTGCTACATAAGTTTCTCCTTTAGGAACATTTGTTTCTAGTTCCTTATTGTTGTAAATCATGTCATGATGATCTTGTGCTTGAACCTACTTTCAGTTCAGTCAGTTCAGTTGCATCTGACTCTTTGAGACTCCATGGACTGCAGCACACAAATCATCCCTGTCCATCACCATCTCCCAGACCTTGCTCAAACTCATGTCCATCCACTTGGTGATGCCATCCAACATTCTCATCCTCTATCATGCCCTTTTCCTCCTGCCTTCAGTCTTTCCTAGCATCATGGTCTTTTCCAATGACTCAGTTCTTTGCATCAGGTGGCCAAAGTGTTGGAGTTTCAGCTTCAGCATCAGTCCTTCCAAGGAGTATTCAGTACTGGTTTCCTTTAGGATTGACTGGTTTATCTCCTTGCAGTCCAAGGGACTCTCAAGAGTCTTCTCCAACACCACAGTTCAAAAGCATCAATTCTTTGGCGCTCAGCTTTCTTTATGGTCCAACTCTTAACATCCATACATGACTACTGGAAAAACCATAGCTTTGACAAGACCGACCTTTTTGGCAAAATGATGTCTTTGCTTTTTAATATGCTGTCAAGATTTTTCATAGCTTTTCTTCCCAGGAGCAAGGGTCTTTTAATTTCATGGCTGCAGTCACCATCTGCAGTGATTTTGGAGCCCAAGTAAATAAAGTCTGTCACTGTTTCCATTGTTTCTGTGTCGTTTTGCCATGAAGTGATGAGACCGGATGCCATCATCTTGTCTCAACGTTTTTTGAACGTTGAGTTTTAAGCCAGCTCTTTCCATCTCCTCTTTCACTTTCATCAAGAGGCTCTTTAGTTCCTCTTTGCTTTCTGCCATAAGGATATCATCTGCATATCTGACGTTATTGATATTTCTCCTGACAATTTTGATTCCAGCTTGTGCTTCATCCAGCCTGGCATTTCACATGATGTTCTCTGCATATAAGTTAAATAAGCAGGGTGATAATATACAGCCTTGACATACTCCTTTCCCAGTTTGGAACCAGTCCATTGTTCCTTGTACAGTTCTAACTAATGCTTCTTGACCTGCGTACAGATTTCTCAGAATGCAGGTAGGGGGTCTGGTATTCTCATCTCTTGAAGAGTTTTCAACAGTTTGTTGGAAAGTCAAAGGCTTTGGCGTTGTCAATAAAGCAGAAATAAATGTTTTTCTGAAACTCTCTTGCTTTTTCTGTGATCCGATGGATGTTGGCAGTTTGATCACTGGTTTCTCTGCCTTTTCTAAATCCGGTCTTAAACATCTAGAAATCATCAAAAGAAAGTCCTGATTTTGTTGCATTTTTCCAACTTAGTTTTCCATATGTGTTTAGTTTATAATTCCATCTGCAGTGTGTTTTTTTATTAAGTATATTCATGTTGAAAAACAGTTCTTGCCAGTTTGTTGAGCTCTATTTAAATAGCATTTTCCGGTGTATTTGATTCAGATTTTACGAAATAGGATATATGTTTATTTATCTTCAGTAAATTATTTTATGCATTTTCTTTGCCTCTTATTAATCTTTTTGCAATTTGTTTAGACTTTCACATGGTAAGCACCGCCTGTATTATTTTACTGTGAGGGTGGGATGTTATGAGCTGAATTGTGCTACAGGTCCCCCCGCCAACCCCCCCACCAATTTCTTTGTTGAAGTTCTAACTCCTAGTACCTCAGAATGTGTCTCTGTTTGGAGCTTGGCCCATTAAAGAGGTAATTAAGGTGAAATGAAATCCTATGGATGGTCCCTAATCCAGTGTGATTGGTGAGGGGATAAGATAAAGACACAGCATACATAGAGGAAAGATCATGTGCTGACACAAAGAGATGATAGCCAGAACAAAGAAACTCTGTCAAGACACTTTGATATTGAACTTTTAGCCTCCAGAATCATGAGAAAGTAAATTTTATTTGTATAAATCATCCAATTTGCTTATTTGTTACAGCAGCCCTAGCAAACTAATACAGGGCCTAAACCTTTTTGCCTGTCATGTTTTTATAAATATTTTTGACTAATATATTATTTGCTAGTAACATTGACTTCCAGAGAAACATCTATTTCTGCTTTATTGACTATGCCAAAGCCTTTGACTATGTGGATCACAATAAACTGGAAAATTCTGAAAGAGATGGGAATACCAGACCACATTACCTGCCTCCTGAGAAATTGTAGGAGGTGCTAATGGTAAAGCGCCTCCTACAATGGTGGCACTAATGGTAAAGAATCTGCTTGCCAACGCAGGAGAAGTAATAGATACAGGTTCCATCTCTGGCTAGGAAAGATCCCCGGGAGAAGAAAATGGCAACCCATTCCAGTGTTCTTGCCTGGAAAATCCCATGGACAGAGGAGCCTGGCAGCCTACAGTCTGTAGGGTTGCAAAGAGTTGAACATGATTGAAGTGACTTAGCATGCGTGCATATAGCTTTTAGATAAATTTTCAAAACAGACTGGGTGAAGAACAAGGAGAGCCTGTGTGAATGCATCAGGCAGTTACTCAGACTGTAAGTGGTGTAGGAACCAAGACTTCAGAGAAGAATCTTGTGGAAATGAGCTAACTTCTGCAACAATATTTACCTGGGAAGTATCACTAATGTAGAATGTGGACAGGAAGCTAAAAATTCATACTTTAGTCCCAGGAATACTATTGCTGAAAGATGGAGAAAATAGCACAGAGCTTTTGATGGAGACCTGTAAAAATCAAGTAAAGGAGATTCTTTCCTCAGTACATATGTTGAATCCTGGGATGGGAAACTTACAATCCTAAGTAGAAAACCTTTGAAAATCAAGGTAGAGCTTCTAATTTTTCTGTAAAGCGAAAATGAGATGTGTTATTCTCTTGAGATTGGTCTCATGAACAACAAGCTTTCAGTTGAAACCTGGGGGAAGGAGGGGACGAGAGGAAAAACCAGAGGTTGACTCAGTCTTACCAGGGCAGCAGCCTAATCAGGACTCGCCATTGTCCATTGGCCTCATCAAGAGAGAGAAGGGTGAACCCCTTGTGGAGAAAAATGTCATCAGGAATCTCTGCAAGTTTTTATGTACAAAGATTATAGAATCCACCAAGATAGAACTGCATGACCAGAGCAAAAGGAAAAACAAATAATGAAAATAGACTCAGAGATTTATCTATATCATTTATATCCATTTAGATGATAAACATGTTAAATATTTAAAATGTAGTTAATATATCAAGAACATAGTGGAAACTGGAGAAAATAGGTGAAAAATGACTTTTTATTATGATATTGGATGTGTACAAAGTAAATGGAAACACATTATGTCAAGTTAAAAACTCACTGGATAGATATAATAGAAGATTAGACATATCAGAAGACAAGATAATAGAAAATACCCAGCTAAAGGACAGAACCCCATGAACAGTATGAAAAGGCAAAATGCTAGGATACTGAAAGAGGAACTCCCCAGGTCGGTAGGTACCCAATATGCTACTGGCGATCAGTGGAGAAATAACTCCAGAGAGAATGAAGGGATGGCGCCAATGCAAAAACAATACCCAGCTATGGATGTGACTGTTGATAGAAGCAAGGTCCGATGCTGTAAAGAACAATATTGCATAGGAACTTGGAATGTTGGGTCCATGAATCAGACAAATTGGAAGTGGTCAAACAAGAGATGGCAAGAGTGAATGTTGACATTCTAGGAGTCAGCAAACTAAAATGGACTGGAATGGGTGAATTTAATGCAGATGACCATTATATCTACTACTGTGGGCAGGAATCCCTTAGAAGAAATGGAGTAACCGTCATGGTCAACAAAACAGTCTGAAATGCAGTACTTGGATGCAATCTCAAATACAACAGAATGATCTCTTTTCTTTTCCAAGGCAAACAATTCAGTGATAACAGTAAACCAAGCCTATGCCCCAACCAGTAACACTGAAGAAGCTGAAGTTGGAACGATTCTATGAAGACCTACAAGACCTTTTAGAACTAACAAACAGCCAAAAAAGATGTCCTTTTCTTTATAGGAGACTGGAATGCAAAAGTAGGAAGTCAAGAACCACCTGGAGTAACAAGCAAATTTGGCCTTGGAGTACAGAATGAAGCAGGGCAAAGGCTAATAGAGTTTTGCCAAGAGAACGCACTGGTCATAGCAAACACCCTCTTCCAACAACACAAGAGAAGACTTTACACATGGACATCATCAGATGGTCAACATCGAACTCAGATTGATTATATTCTTTGCAGCCAAAGATGGAGAAGCTCTATACAGTCAGCAAAAACAAGACTAGGAGCTGACTGTGGCTCAGATCATGAATTCCTTATTACCAAATTCAGACTTAAATTGAAGAAACTAGGGAAAACCATTAGACCATTTAGGTATGACCTAAATCAAATCCCTTATAATTATACAGTGGAAGTGAGAAATAGATTTAAGGGACTAGATCTGATAGACTGCCTGATGAACTATGAATGGAGGTTTGTGACATTGTACAGGAGACAGGGATCAAGACCATCCCCATGGAAAAGAAATGCAAAAAAGCAAAATGGCTGTCTGGGGAGGCCTTACAAATAGCTGTGAAAAGAAGAGAAGCGGAAAGCAAAGATATAAGCATCTGAATGCAGAGTTACAAAGAATAGCAAGGGGAGATAAGAAATCTTTCCTTACCGATCAGTGCAAAGAAATAGAGGAAACAACAGAATGGGAGAGACTAGAGATCTCTTCAAGAAAATTAGAGATACCAAGGGAACATTTCATGCAAAGATGGGCTTGATAAAGGACAGAAATGGTATGGACCTAACAGAAGCAGAAGATATTAAGAAGAGGTGGCAAGAATACACAGAAGAACTGTACAGAAAATATCTTCATGACCAAGATAATCACGATGGTGTGATCATTCTCCTAGAGGTAGACATCCTGGAATGTGAAGTCAAGTGAGCCTTAGAAAGCATCACTATCAACAAATCTAGTGGAGGTGATGGAATGCCAGTTGAGCTATTTCAAATCCTGAAAGATGATGCTGTGAAAGTGCTGCACTCAAGATGCCAGCAAATTTGGAAAACTCAGCATTGGCCACAGAACTGGAAAAAGTCAGTTTTCATTCCAATCCCAAAGAAAAGCAATGCCAAAGAATGCTCAAACGACTGCAGCATCACACTCATCTCACATGCTAGTAAAGTAAGGCTCAAAATTCTTGAAGCCAGGCTTCAGCAATACATGAACCGCAAACTTGCAGATGTTCAAGCTGGTTTTAGAAAAGGCAGAGGAACCAGAGATCAAATTGCCAACATCCACAGGATCATCGAAAAAGGAAGAGAGTTCCAGAAAAACATCTATTTCTGCTTTATTGACTATGCCAAAGCTTTTGACTGTATGGAATACAATAGACTGTGAAAAATTCTGAGAGAGATGGGAATACCAGACCACCTGACCTGCCTGTTGAGAAACCTGTATCCAGATCAGGAAGCAACAGTTCAAACTGGACATAGAACAACAGACTTGTTCCAAATAGGAAAAGGAGTACATCAAGGCTGTATATTGTCACCTGCTTATTTAACTTACATGCAAAGTGTATCATGAGAAATGCTGGGCTGGAAGAAGCACGAACTGGAATCAAGATTGCTGGGAGAAATATCAATAACCTCAGATATGCAGATGACACCACCCTTATGGCAGAAAGTGAACAGGAACTAAAAAGCCTCTTGATGAAAGTGAAGGAGGTGAGTGAAAAAGTTGGCTTAAAGCTCAACATTCAGAAAACGAAGATCATGGCATCTGGCCCCATCACTTCATGGGAAATAAATGGGGAAACAGTGGAAACAGTGTCAGACTTTATTTTTCTGGGCTCCAAAATCACTGCAGATGGGACTGCAGCCATGAAATTAAAAGACGCTTATTCCTTGGAAGGAAAGTTATGACCAACCTAGATAACATATTCAAAGCAGAGACATTACTTTGCCAACAAAGCTCCATCTAGTGAAGGCTATGGTTTTTCGAGTGGTCATGTATGGATGTGAGTCTTGGACTGTGAAGAAAGCTGAGTATCGAAGAATGATGCTTTTGAACTGTGGTGTTGGAGAAGACTCTTGAGAGTCCCTTGGACAGCATGGAGATCCAACCAATCCATTCTAAAGAAGATCAGCCCTGGGTGTTCATTGGAAGGACTGATGCCAAAGCTGAAACTCCAGTACTTTAGCCACCTCATGGGAAGAGTTGACTAATTGGAAAAGAATCTTATGCTGGGAGGGATTGGGGGCAGGAGGAGAAGGGGACAACAGAGGATGAAATAGCTGGATGGCATCACCGACTCGATGGATATGAGTTTGAGTGAACTCCGGGAGTTGGTGATGGACAGGGAGGCCTGGCGTGCTGCGATTCATGGGGTTGCAAAGAGTCGGACACGACTGAGCGACTGAACTGAATGGACAGAAATAAAAGATAAATAGAAAACAGAAAAAGAGTGCTCTAGAGTTTTATGCTATACCAAAAAGATCAAACATTTGAAGTATCAGAAAAAGGGGAGAGAGAGTTGGCCAAAGTAATTTTGAAGATATGCAGAGTTTTTTTAAAATTGATAAAATATATCAACCTAGAGATTTTGAAATTTATGTTTTCCCTAAGCAGGGATACAGATAAAACCACACCTGAACAGTTAGAATGAGAAAATCAAAAGATAGAGAACAATATCTGGAATGGAGTGTGAAAAAAAAGAATATGACCGTCTTCAGATCAGATCAGATCAGTCACTCATTTGTGTCCGACTCTTTGGGACCCCATGAATCGTAGCACGCCAGGCCTCTCCCTATCCATCACCATCTTCCGGAGTTCACTCAAACTCAACGTCCATCGAGTCGATGATGCCATCCAGCCATCTCATCCTCTGTCGTCCTTTCTCCTCCTGCCCCCAATCCCTCCCAGCATCAGAGTCTTTTCCAGTGAGTCAGCTCTTCACATGAGGTGGCTGAAGTACTGGAGTTTCAGCTTTAGCGTCATTCCTTCCAATGAACACCCAGGGCTGATCTCCTTCAGAATGGACTGGCTAGATCTCCTTGCAGTCCAAGGGACTCTCAAGAGTCTTCTCCAACACCACAGCTCAAAAGCATGAATTCGGTGCTCATCTTTCTTCACAGTCCAAATCTCGCATCTATACATGCCCACTGGAAAAACCATAGCCTTAACTAGATGGACCTTTGTTGGCAAAGTAATGTCTCTGCTTTTGAATATACTATCTAGGTTGATCATAACTTTTCTTCCAAGGAATAAGCATCTTTTAATTTCATGGCTGCAATACCGTCTTAGGAACAAATAATAAGACTGATATCAGACTTCTCAACAAACAATGGAAGCCATCTTGAAATTGTTTTGAATTCATTACCAGCAATCTTGACTATAAAACAAATGAAAACACCAGTAAAACAGATCAACAGCAATCAACTGTGGGTTCTTTAGGGAGAAGAGAGAATACCTCATAAAGGTATCACTGGAGTGAAGAATAATGGAAATGGTGTGAATTTGAGAGTAAATATATATTGATAATTGAACTAACTAAAAACAGTAGTAACTTTATAGGGCTTAAAAGATAGGTAGGAAAAAAAAAGGGAAAGGTGAGTGGAATAAATGGAAATGAAGTGTTTAAAGAGTCTTTTTATTGAGGACATGGTAAACTAGTAATTTCTGTTAGACTGTAGTCATTTCAAAAAATGCATGTTGTAATCTCAGTGGTAACCACTGAATGAATAGTTTTAAAAACAGAGTGAAGCGGGGGGAAAGAATAATAAAAAATAATTGTTTAGTTTTGAAACAAAGTCATGAAATGTAGCACTGTCAAGTCAGAAAAACTTTGTCCATCATCAATTAGATGATAGACATAAATATTCATATTTTGGCAGTCAAATCATATATTTTTCAAATTTTATTAAAGATAAAGATCTTATTTTCCTGTCTAAAAAAGTAATGTGTGTAAGTAGGCAAAAACATAATGCATTTTTGTATACTGATTTTGTTTTTCTGACAGCTGCTTTGTGATATTGGCCACAGTGAAGAAAAACTGGGTTTTAACTATGAGGATATCATAATTTGGTAAGTATAATTCAATTCCCTTCTTCATATCTTCTGAATTTTAGTAGTTTCAGTTTTAATAATTTTAAACTTAAAATAGGTTACTGTAACACCTTGTATTGATTTTATAGAAACAGTTGTGTGAATGTTAGAAAAATTTAGGATCCTCAACATTTTTAACATTTTCAATTGTTATCCTGTTGTAATTTTCAAATACATATAATCAAAACTAATGTTGAAAAGTACCTGGACTTCTACAGTCTTAACTTCTAAATTAAACACAGAGTAAAAGTTCTCATGTTATTCCCAAGAGCAAGAAGAACCTGTATAATTATCTCTACATCTCACATAAGACAACATGTGCTTATGGCAAACCTGATTTGCTCAAGCCTACCAAGAAAGGCAGTGTTACAGTTTCATAGCCATCTTTTTGGTATGCTTAGGAATTAAAATTGGTATAAATAGTCTCTTCCTACTGTCATTATAAAATGTTTTTATTTATTGGCTTAAACCAATGATTCTTTGAAAGAAGTGAAGCAGGCAGGTGAATGGAGAGTGATAGATTGTAGAGGAGGCATATGTGATACAGCCTGAAGGAATGTACCAAAGAGGCATAAATTAAAAAACATTAGTGAAGTGCCATGGCTTACAGTGAGTAATTTTTATATATGTAAAATGATGAGTAGCTTTGCTTATTTCAGCTGAGGAAGTATTTGATACCTCAATTTTGTGTGAATTTGAAACTCATGTAACGTGAATTTTGTTTTCATACAGCTTGCGGTTAGCTTTATTGAATGAAGCAAAAGAAGTGCGGGCAGCAGGGCTTCGAGCTCTTCGGTATCTCATCCAGGACTCCAGTATTCTGCAGAAGGTGTAAAATTGAAAGTGGACTATTTAATAGCTAGGTAATTTTCTTAGAGCCCTCTGTTTTTATATATTTTTAAAATCATATATTAAGTTTTAGCATACCTATCATAAAGTATAGAGATTTTTAGTGTAAAACCTGTAAGTTTTACAGGTAGGTACAACCAAGTACCCTATTATCCCAAATAAGATACGGAACATTTTCAGTATCCCAATCAAGTTCTCTTGTGTCCTCCAACATTGCTTTGACTGTTCTCATTTTAGACTAGATTTTCTTATTTTTGAGTATCATATATTGGAAGTATATGTTACTCTTTTCTTTCCTTAATGTTATCTTTGAGAGTTATCCATGTTGATTAAAAAAAAAAATTTTTCCATGTAGTATTTCATGTTATAAATAGAGTATAATTTATTCTGTTGATTTTTTTTTTCTTGGTTGTTTTCAGTGTTTGACTATTTTGAATAAAGTTGCCCTGAACTTTGTTGCACAAGTTGTTGATGGATATTGTGCACTCATTTCTTTTAGGTACATATATAGGAGTGGAATTGCTGGGTGATAAATTTTTATGTATATTTAACTTTAGTAATAAGTTCATGGTAGCTCAGATAGTAAAGCATCTGCCTACAAAGTGGGAAACCTGGGTTTGCTCCCTGAGTCGGGAAGATCCTCTGGAGAAGGAAATGGCAACCCACTCCAGTACTCTTGCCTGGAAAATCCCATGGATGGAGGAGCCTGGTAGGCTACAGTCCATGGGGTTGAAAGAGTCGGACATGACTGAGCGACTTCACTTTCACTGCCGTGCAGTTTTCCAAAGTGGTTGTACTGATTTCCATTCCTATCAGAAATACTTGGGTGTTCCAGTCTCTCCGTATTCTTACCAGCATTTACTATTTGCAGTTTTTAATTATACCTTTTTTGCTGTGATTTTCATTGTTTCATTGTTTTTAATTTCCATTTACCTTTCATTTGCCTGTTGACTGTTTGTATATCCTATTTGTTTTTTGCTCATTTGTAAATTGGATTGTCTATCTTTTGTGTAGGAGTTCTTAATGTCTTCTGGATATGATTGCTTTCGAGTATACTAATTGAGAATGTCCTCACCTAATCAGTTTACGTTGTGTTCTTACTCTTCTTAATAAAATCCAATATAACAGTCTTTTATTTTATGGTTAATGAGTTTGGTCTTCTTTGGAAGAGACGTCTCTTTGATCTCTTCTGGAGGGTTTATTCCTTATATGTTGAAATAATTGTCAGGTCATGATTCATTTTTATCAATATCCAATAAATATTAGAGGCATTTAGTGAAAAGATTTTCCTTTTGTGTTCTAAATTACTTTCGTTTTTGTTGTAAGTCAGGTAATAAGTATGGATCTATTTTTGCTTTCCCTATATTCTTTATTTGGCCTGTTTGTTCTAGATCTGTTTGCTCCCAGTTATAAGTGTCTGTAGCTTGACAGTAAGTTATCTGTTAGTGTAAGTCCTCCTTGAGGAAAGAAGTTTCTGGGTTATTTTGAGTTCTGTATTTCCACATGAATTTTAGAATCAACTTGTCAATTTCTGTCAAACTTTCCTAGGTATTAATAGTAACTGCATTGAAGTTCTGGATTAATTTCGGGTGAATTGACATTTTAATATCAAATCTTCTCAATGTTTATTTATCTGGAACTTTAAATTCTCTCAACATTTTATAGTTTTCTAGCAGAGGTCTTGGAGAAGGAAATGGCAACCCACTCCAGTATTCTTGCCTGGAGAATCCCAGGGACGGGGGAGCCTGGTGGGCTGCCGTCTATGGGGTCGCACAGAGTTGGATACGACTGAAGCAACTTAGCAGCAGCAGCAGCAGCAGCAGAGGTCTTGCACATATTTGTTAGGTTTATCCTAAGGCATTTATTACGTGATAGTGTTAATGTAATTAAATTTTTTTTTCATAGTTCTCTCTGCTAACATATAGAAATAATTGTAGGGTTTTGTTTTTGTATATTCTTAGTGATTTTGCTAAATTCATTTTTTAATTCTAATTGTTTTTATGGTTATTTTGTTAGAGTTTCTATGTCATTAGTATTAGTTGCAATTGATGACCATTTTATTTCTTTCTTTCCAATTCTTTATTGCACTGGTTAGAATATTGCACTGACTAGAAATGGTAATTGGATAACTGTTTTGCCCCTGAACTCAAGTTGAAATTGTTCGGCTTTTACCATTGTTTATGATACTTTTTGTAGATTTTTAGTGGATTTCTTTATATTCCTTATTTGTATTCCTGAGGTAAATACCAATTGCTCATTATGTCTTTTTATTTTTAATTGTATTTGATTTGCTAATCGTTTGTGGAAAAATGTTTGCAATTATGCTTATGAGAGGTATTGGCCTATTTTTTCCATTTTTCTAATCTTGTTTGATCTTGGTATCAAGAGTATGTTTATAAAACAACTTTTGAAATATTTCTCTCTTTATATTCTCTGGAAGAATTTTTATAAAAACTCATCTAATATACTGTTTTTTACTGTACATGATCAGTAGAACTCACCAGTGGATCTGTCTGGGCCTGTGGTTTTTTTTTAAGGCAGTTTTATATTATGAAGCCAGTTTTTTTTTATTTGTTTGTTTACTGGCATAATACTGTTCAGATTTTCTACTTCTTCTGTCAGTTCTTTATATATTTTGAAGCTTTGTTATTGCATTCATATTTAGAATTGTTAAACTTTCTCATTGGGCTAATTGTTTTATACTTACAAAAATATGTCTATTTCTAGTAATACTTCTTTTATGAGTGTCCTTGTTATCTGATACTAAGATAGCTATGCTGGTGCTGTTGCTAAGTCACTTCAGTCGTGTCCGACTCTGTGTGACCCCATAGACGCAGCCCACCAGGCTCCCCCGTCCCTGGGATTCTCCAGGCAAGAACACGAGTGGGTTGCCATTTCCTTCTCCAATGCATGAGAGTGAAAAGTGAAAGTGAAGTCGCTCTGTCGTGTCTGACTCTTAGCGACCTCATGGATTGCAACCTACCAGACTTCTCTGTCCATGGGATTTTCCAGGCAAGAGTACTGGAGTGGGGTGCCATTGCCTTCTTTGTAGCTATACTAACTTTCTATTTCTTTTATTTAGGATTTGCACAATATATCCTTTTTGTCCCTTCACTTTGTTTTTCTTTTTCTTAAAAATTTTAAGTTTCTCTCCTATTAACGTCATACATATTTTTTAAAAATGTAGTTTGACCATTTTTGTCTTTTGATTGGTGTATTTAGACTATGTCTGGTGGTTTTTATATGCAAGGTCTATGGGCTTTATCTAATGTAATTATATATACATATGTTTATGAGTTTGTCATCTTGCTGTTATTTTTCACATATATTTGACTTTGCTATCTTGCTGTTCATATTTCTGCTTGTCACATTTATTCTGTGGTCTTGCATTTGTCCTTTTTTGCTTCTTTGGGAAAAAAAATCTTGATTTTTTTGCTTCTATTAATGTATTGGCTTTAAAGCCTTTTCTTCTTTAGCAGTTACCCTAGAGATTACATTTATCCTTGGTATATTAAGGTTTACCACTTTTATTATAGCCGGAACCTCTTGCAGTTTGCCCATATTACCTCCCCTCTTGTCTTTTGTCATGTTACATTTTTATTTCTATATGTATTTGTAAACCCACAGGATAGTCCTGTTAATTGTATTAAATTGGAACTCTTGATATTTACCTATGTTATTTACTCATTCTTCCTTCTTACATTTCTACACTTCTATCTTGGGTCACTGTCTTGAATTCCCATTACTGTTTTCTTGCAGTATAGGTATACTGGAGTTGAAATCTTTCATATTTTGTCTATAAATCCTCTATTTACCTTCCCACTTGAAGGCTATTTTTTTTGATCAATTACTATTTTTCAGTGCTTTAAGTTACTATGTTCTGGATTTTGTTTCTAAGTAAGTAGTTTCTCTTGTTGCTTCTTGTAAGTGATAATGTCTTTTTCTCCTTTGGCTACTTTAAAGACTTTTCTATTACTTTTCTCTGCAGTCCCCTGATACTCCAGCTATACAGTGTTAAATCTTTACACTGTCCCACATGTCTCTGATGCCCTTACTATAATATTATTTTCATATTTGTTGTTGTTAACCTTTGTGCTTTCTACTAACCTGTTTTTTTCCTTCCATTATGCTAGTAAATCAGTCTCTTGAATTTTGAATTTCAGTTACTATATTTTTGTGATTTATATTTTACTTAAACATTCTAGATCTCTGCTTTATTTTCTTGCACATAACAGTCATAGTTATTTATAGATATCTTACAACAGTTCCAATATGTGAATCACTTAAGTTTTGTTTCTGTTGTCATTTTCTTGGATTTTGGCTACTTGACCCCCTTTTTTTTTTGGTCTTAAAGCATATTTCATATTATTACATGATAGGATGTGAACATTCTATATTAAACATTTTTTGGCTCTTGGATCATGTTATTTATAGACTTATGCTTTATTCTGGAGTGTTGATTTATTACACTGATTCTGTTAAAATTTGTTTTTTCCCTTGCCTTGGCTAGGAAGTGTCTGTTGAGAATCTCAAGTGAAAATGTGAATGTTTAGCAGAACCTCTTCATCTTGATCAGCCTCGAGCCCTAACATGTTCCTTACAGTATTATATACCTGCTAAAATTTCTACTCAGTTATCTGGCTGCTCAGCTGTTGCTTTTTGCTTGGTTTTTTGGACTTTAACCCTGCATTTGCACAACATAGAAATAGGCAAATGTCTTGGAAAGAAGATTGCATGCAAATTCCTGCTTACTCTTACGTTTTCTTTTCTGTGAGATATTTTCCCCCTCAAGTCTCAGCCACTTTGGCTGTGCCAGTTCAGTCTCTCTACACAGTACAGCAAGATTTTTGTTTTTTTTTTAGGACTCTATTCACTTAAAACTGGAAATTGACAAGCGTCCCCAGGTACAAAACCGGAGTGAATATGGAGCTTGTGCTTTTTTCCAGGGATTATTATCCACTGCCTTTTCACAGTTGCTTTATAAAGTAACATATTTAACCTTTATAGTTATCTTTGGCAGGTGGATTGTTCAGATCTTTTGTGGCCAGAAATAGAATCCTGTGTCTATTTACTTTTTGATAAAATAGTTTTAGTTAATTATATTCAGATAGCAGAAATGCTTTTTGAATAGCAAGTTATCTATTTATCAATAGATAAAATATTGATTAGAATAGTGAACTGTCTAAACATAAGTGAGAATGAATTATTCTGTCACATAAACCAAAGCTCTTTAGAAACTGAATAATGAACTTTACAGAGATATGTCAGTTAAGTCATATTTGAGCATTAATCTTTGAAGTACTTTCACATTTCAAATTATATTTTAGTAAAATATAGTTGTTATGACTAATGTAAGACTTGTAACATAGTCATAACATGAAAAATTTAGGCTGTGGTTAAAATCACAATTAAACTAAAACATAGGCTTGAAATATTTTTCCTTCATAATTATTAAAAAATATCTGTGAACTTTTATCAAAGATCAGTGAATATCTTTTTCAGTAGATTTCTGATATTTTGCTTTATAAATATGTTTATTATTTCTGTATAGATGTATGTAATTCTGTAAATTACTATATTCTTCTTGGAGTTTTAAATGAAATAGTTTTGATTTATAACAAGTATTTATCACTGGAGATATTAAATTAAATATCTGCTGGTACTGAAAAATTACATATATTAACATTTAAAAATACTGTATTGACATGAACATGGGTCTGTCTGTATTATACAAAAATTTATAAGATTTTTAATCAATAATTAAATATTTTGTATATTCTTTAGGTGCATTGACATACAGCAGAGCAACGAGGTAGAGAGAACACAAGCACTTCGATTAGTCAGAAAGGTAGGCTCCATGTCTGAGAGTTAAAAGCAGATTTGTGGTTTTCATGTTACGCATTTTACAGTTTTAGATTTAGACTGTCTTGTGAAATCTATTAAAATTTAGACTGAATTCTCATTAAACATTTTTATTTTGTTGAAATGATAGGTGTTAAGTAGGTCTATTAAACTTCAAGGTAAGCATAGATATTTTGTGTAATTATTCTATGTGATTAGGTATAGCTGGGACAGTGTTTTTTAATATCTCCATTGTAAAGAATATTTCTTCCTTATTAGACATATAAAGAAATTACCGCTTTGATATGTTATTGGAGAAAGAGGATTACTTGTGTGGCGCCCCTGTTTTTGTCTTAATTATATACTTGGGGTTAATTCTGTTTAAATGAATGTCAAGGGAATCGCCAGCTGGTTGTTTTGAAGATGAATTTGGATACATCAGTAGACAGTTGCAATAAACAGTTCAGGCCATTGTACAGAATAAAAGGTCAGAATCTAAACTCTGCAAAAGAAGATGTTGAGGATAATCCATAATGCTTCTAATGATAGGTTTTCTAAGAGTTGTTTTTTTTAATTGTTAATGTGATGCCCTAATGGCAGAGGAATAGACTGAATTGAGAGTTATTTTGGTTAGGGTACAGCTCATGTAAGAATTTTATCATCTTTCATTCTGAAGTATCATGTTTCATCTTAAAAATTTATAAGACTCGTGCAGTATATGTTTGTTTTAATGTAAAAATATCTAAAATTAACAGTTAACATTTTTTAGCTCTTCTCCTCTTTCCCTACTTTTGAATTCAGCACATGTTCAGAATTGGAGAATGTTGAGTTTGTGCATTAACTTGATCCCCTCTTTTTCCTTTTTCTTCCAATTGTCCAGCTTATGTTTAGTAATAGTACCCACAGGTGAGTAGAGTAAGGAAGAAGCAAATGGGTGAATTGTCTTCAAAGAAACCTGTAGTTCTAGTTAAGAGTGATATTGGAGATAGATTAAAAAAAAGTTTGTTATACGGTAAAAATTGTTATGTTGGCATCATAGTTTGACTCTTCATATTTAAATTTAAAAATTAGATTTATGTTTCCTTACTTACTCAGACAATCTTTCCTACTGCAGTAATTTTGAGGATTCAAGATAAAAAAAAAATGTTTCTGAAAAACCTAGAATAACTCTTTGGTTATTTGAGTTATATATATGTCAGCATTTACTTACTAGGAATTTAAGGTGAGAAATTGAAAGATATATTAACATATTAAAAATAAACTCATTATAAGTAAACAAAAATAACATTTTTATAAAATAACTATTTTTCAAAATGAAAGTTAATGACTAGAGCAGCATTATTTTAGATTTATACAAATTTCTGTACTGTTTGTCCTGATAGAAGATAGCTGGATTGTCATATTTGCTTCTATATCCAATCTCTTGTGATTTCACATGCATTGAAGCCTCTTGAAAAATTCCATATGTACTTGTGAGAGTAAAAACGACAATATCTTTGAATTACTATGAAAATAGTTTTCACTTTGCAGAATCTCTGAAAGTATTCTAGGGACTGTCAGTTTTCTGTACCACAACTTGAGAGTTGCTCCTAAGAAACTGCATTGAGGTGGAAAAACAAACCCAAATGGATTCAATTCAGCTTCTTTGAATTGTTCACTAAATAGTTTCTTTCAGTTTTGTTCAATGTTTTATGTAAGTTACCATTTAATCTGTAAATAGCCCAATAAAAATAAACAGACCCTTGAAGCAATTTAGTAATGCCATAACAAAAATATAGTTTTATTATCTTTTAAAGAACAGAGTAATTTGAGGCACGTATCACTTGTGGATCCAAGGGCAAGAAAATTGCTTGTACCTGGTGGTAAAGACAGGCTCAAAGCAAGAGTTGTGTCACAGGGCTCCTTGGTTTAGCTAAAAGCAGTTAGTTTAAAAGGGAAAGCATGCTTGCTAAATCAACAGTGGCCTCTATTGGCCAGAGGAACTGTAATTTTACTAATACTTTTAACAATCAAAGCATATATTTCTTTTTTGCAGTAACATCTTGACAACTGAGTTAGTAGAAATTAATGTTAATAATATAATTGCTAGGTCAACTGTGGGTTTTTAGTATGCATTTAGAACAGTTTTCAAATTTTCAATGAAAATATTAATGTTTTATAGGGCTTCCCAGGTGGCTTAGTGGTAAACAATCTGCTTGCCAGTGCCAGACTTGTGTTCAGTCCCCGGGTCAGGAGGATCCCCTGAGAAGGAAATGGCAACCCACCCCAGTATTCTTGCCTGGGGAATCCTGTGGATAGAGGAACCTGGCAGGCTACAGCCATGGGGTCACAGAGAGTCAGACACGATTTAGTGACAACAATTAATCTTTTATATTTTAAAGGAAAATAAAAAACACCTGTTGCTTTTGGATAACTTGCTTTATGAATAATTCAGAATACTCATGTTACTTTTTCTTCTTTTTTACCTGTTTCATTCATTTAGGGAATTTTTTTGTTTGTTTTTTTCCAATGTGTTTAATTTTTTTTTTCCTCTCTCTAATCCAGGTAATCCTTCCTGATTCTTACCGCTCTCATTTTCTATTATTATTTTCCCACTGAGCAGCCCTTGCTACTCTTTATCCAATTTAAATTCTTCTTGGTGGTGGGTTAGTCACTAAGTCCTATCTGACTCTTGTGAATCCGTGGACTGTACTCTGCCAGGCAACTCTGTCCATTGGGATTTCCCAGGTAAGAATACTGAAGTGAGTTACCATTTCCTTCTCGAGGGATCTTCCTGACCCAAGGATCAAAGCCAGGTCTCCTGCATTGTAGGAGGTCTCCTGCATTGCAGGGGGATTCTTTACCAACTGAACCACCAGGGAAGCTCTTCCTGCCCTAATTAGGCTACTACTCATACATCGTTTCTTTATTCATGCAGTATAAATTTACTGGGCTTCCCTTGTGGCTCAGCTGGCAAAGAATCTACCTGCAGTGCAAGAGACCTGGGTTTGATTCCTGGGGTGGGAAGATCCCCTAGAGAAGGGAAAGGCTACCCACTCCAGTTTTTTGGCCTGGAGAATTCCATGGACTGTATAATCCATGGCGTTGGAAAGAGTCAGACACGACTGAGCGACTTCCCGTTCAACATTCATGAATTTAATATATCACACATTTGTTTTTAACAGTTAGATTGAGTTAAAGGAATCACTTGCCCTTCATATACAGCAAGATATTGGCTAAACCAGAGTGAAAAACCCAGTTCTCCAAATTTCCAAACCTGCACTGGCTCATGAGTCCTTTTGGTATTAAGCACAACCTGCTTATCTTGACATTCAGAGCTCACTTTTTGGCCAGCCAGTTATATGACCTATCTCATTATGCCATTAGCTTTAGACAAGCTGCCTTTCACCACTGCTATGATCGTTGCTTGTGTCCTCTTTTCATTTCCACCCCTTTTTACGTTATATTCATCTTACAGTCTCAGATGAAATTTAAAAATATTTCCCCTAGAAAAGTCAGTGTTTCTTTAATTTCTTTTATAACAGTTCTACAAATTTATTACATACTTATGATCTTATATTTGTTACATATGTGTATCTGTTCTATCAAGAGATGATTAAACTTTTATTTCAGTAGATATTAAGTTGAATGACGTTTCCCTCACTAATTGCTCATTAATTTGTAAGGAAAACATCCTTCAATTTACACAGAATTTAAGTTTCTTTGCATGTATTTTTCCTGGAAAATAAGAATGGTTTCATCTGTAAAAACTTAAATTACAGATACTCACTTTATAGCACTAAACTTGAGATTCATAGATTAGAATTTAAAATTTGAAATTTTAGAAATCAACAGATCATATGCGTCCTCATTTACAAATGAGAAAACTAAGGCATTGAGAGGATTGATTTCCCAAGGTAACAGTTTATTAATGTTAGATTTGGCCCTGAAAGCCAGTTGGCCTGGCTTCTAGCCAGCTCTTTTTAGAATATGTTGCACATGTCTTACAGTCCTTATGAGTGTAATAATCAGTAAGTATTGAAATACAAATTATAGGGTATGAGAATTTTCTCACCCAGAAAGATCAGTTTCTTACACCTTTTTCCTTTCTTCTCCAACATTTTTAATTAATGAAGGATACTGTTGAGAAACAAATGTGGAAGTTTTTATAGATTTTAAAATTATTGGATATTTATATATTTTATGTCATGGAGCAGTATTCTGTAATTTCATATGAACCTTGTCAAACATTTACAAGTACTCTACCCAACATAGATCTTTCCTTTGAATCTCTAAAGGACCTAACTGGATATTAATTTAGTTGTATTGTATCCTCTAATTGTGTCATGATACAAGTCTTATTTTTCAGAAGAATTCTGAATAAGTTAAATCTAGGACAGATTGATTATCCCCAACATTTATTACCACCCAGACTGAAGAAAACATTTTCATCTACTCCCACTCTAAGGACCTGTTATTTTGAAATACTTCATCTAACAAATAGTCTTTTATTTATTAAACAGTAATAACTACATAATTTTTCCTTGTTTTCCAAATGGAAGATACATGTTATCTGTTTTCAGTATTCCAAATGTTATTGCCAATTAAACTTTTCATTTAAAGTGAGATTCAACAAAAGTTTTTATCACCAGGGGTATAATGTTTCCAGCACAGTTTTTGAAATATTAGAAATAGATTATGGCGGATTCCTGCCTGCTCTGAAATAGCAAATAATCATGAGTGAGTTCCCTATGACCGGGATCTAAGGGTGGCCTCTAAGAGCTGAGAGCAGTTGCCACAACAATCCAAAAGAAAATGAAGACTTAAAATAGATTATGGCTTATTAAACTTTGGCTTTCAGTAGAGCAACAAATGATAGAGATGGGAGATTATTATGTTTCATTTTACTGCAGTCAAAATAAGAAGGAATGAGGGCCCAGATCAGAGTTTGAAAGTGAAAAGAATTGGGTTAATGAGGTAAATTGATAGGATGGAGTGGTGATTATATATGAAGAAAGGGTCAGGAATGTAATAATACAGAAGTATGTTGACAGCTGTTGTCACCACTGATTTAGTTTGGTTACTGAAAAGTTGTTTAAAATAGAATTAAGCTTTTTTTTTGCCTTTTCATTCTGTTCATGGGGAGCCTGGCATGCTGCAATTCATAGGGTCGCAATGAGTCAGACAAGACTTAGTGACTGAAAAACAACAACAGAAGCTCCTTTTCTCCTCTAGAATAAGCTCCTATTCTGGAGGAACTTAGAGTCTCTGAAAGATTATATTTTGTTAGTCAACTAATTTATAGTCTGGACTATTACAGGAAAAAAGCCAACACTGTTTTCCATGGTAATGATTAACATTTATTGTATCAAATATCTGTTGTATCCTTTGACATGTTCATATGAGCAGAAGATTAAAATTGATGCCTTGGTCTTAAAAATATTCTGTGGTCTTAAACACTTCTGTTGAACAAGATAGGTTTCAAAAATGTATTAGGAAATCATTTCTTTTTCTGATTTCTCCCTGTTACAGATGATTACTGTGAATGCTTCCTTGTTTCCTAGCTCTGTGGCCAACTCATTAATAGCAGTTGGAAATGATGGACTTCAAGAAAGAGACAGAATGGTTCGAGCATGCATTGCCATTATCTGTGAACTAGGTCAGAATTATTCTTTGAGTAATAAATATACAGTATTTTAGAAAGAATATATAACATTTTTAATGCAAATTCTTTAGCTGTTGGTTAAAAATAAGAATATGAAAAAGTAGGACATTCCTGATAGGGAAGTAGTGGACTTGCTGTTTAAACAGATTATTTCAATGAGACATTTAAATTTTACAAATTTTAAAAGTTTTACTCATCATGAAATTTAAGATAAAGGAATTGTCCAAATTTTAGTAATTAGAATAAAATCTCTTAAAGTGTGATTCTCAGACATTAGTTAACCACACTATGTAGCTTGATGTGAATGAAAAACAATTCCCTATGCATTAAAAAAAGAATTCTAAATACAGGATTAAAGAGTTAAATGTGGAAAATATGGGGAGAAAAATGGATGACTTTTTTTCTGATGGTAAGGAAATGGGGTTTTGAATTATCAAAAGAAATCAAACATTTCATCAGCTGTAGATTTTATTATAAGGAGATAAAAAAACATGCCATGCCAGAACAAAGAAAAAACAAATATAACAAACATGATAGGTAAAGAACTTATTTATATATAGATCAGTAGGAAAAATAAGTAATTCTCAAAGAAATGCATGGCTAATCAAAGTATTTTAAAGTTCAAAAGTTTAAAAGTTAAACCTCCCTTATAACCAAATAAATATAATTTTAAATGACAAGAGAAGATCATATTTTTCCCCACCGAAATGGTATAGGTTACATTTATTCTAGATAAATTAATAACAAAATTTAAAGGAACAGAGAGCCAAGCCTTTTATTGAGAATCCAAAAAATACTGTCCACAATACCTGTTGGTTTAAAGAGAAAGTAGAAATTTGATCAAGGAAATTTTTTAAAAATCATGAAAATTTGACTACCTATCAGTAAGTGGGATTCCTGGAAAGTCATATACTTGTTAACTTTTCATTAGAAGATACTTTTATAATTATGTAAAACATAATGAAAATAATGAGTGAACCCAAGAAATAGAAAAGGAAGAAAAAAAGTCAATTTTAAGATAAGAGAAAAGCAATAATGATTTTCAGTCTTAGTGAACAGGGTAGATGATTTAATCTATGTTAATTGGAAGAAGAAAATGATACAGAGACACTATTGTTTTAGATACACAGATAGGCAAACATACACTATTGTTTGAAAAATGCAAAGGTCAGAGAAAGAAAAGGTTAATAGGATAAGGAAGAGAATATAATAGGAGTTTTGAAAAGTATGAGATAAACTTTTTATATAATTGAAAATCTTACTGAAATGAATGGATTTTCAAAGATTTTAATTTCCAGTTGACTCAAAGTAGAACACATGATGGATCACAAACCATAGAAGTACTTGATGAATTAATTGCCTCTAAAAAGACTCATTCACTTCCATCTTAAAATATTGTTTCAAAGAACAAATAATTCTCATGTAATCAAATTGAGAGCATTAAAAATGTGTAAATTTAGCAAATTTTAAAATGAAAGTAACATTTTAAATATATAAACACACACATACCTACATAAAGCAAAATAATTAAGATGCTACTATGAGAACATTTTTGAAAAATAATAAATGGAGGGGAAGGGTTTTTTTTTTCACATGTATTTAAAAAATCTTAAGCTAGTTCTTAGGAGAGAAAAAATGAAAAAAGAGTCAATAGTTGCTTACCCTTACACATAGAAAACTTCAGAAAGCATGCTGGGATAATTGAATAAACATTTGAAAAAAATTGAGTTTACCAATATTAAACCAGAGTCTATTTCCTGAGAGATTTAAAACTGATATGTTAACATGAATTCAGTTAAAGCACCCATGTGTGTGTGCATGCATACAAAGAGAATGCCTGATCTTTGAAGTAAGGGAGGAATTTCTGAGCTCAAAATCTAAAGTTAAATTAGAAATCAGCTAAAAGATTTGAAACAGATAAAGGGCTAATCTTTCTCCTATATAAAGAACTGGAAATTGACAGGAAAGAACTATTCAGTACAACATAGACAAAGGATATGAAAAACAATTCAGAAGACACTAAGAAAAAAAATTTTGTCCATGTTTTACTGAATAGTAACTAGAAAGTTTTTTCAGTCAGAAAGCTCAGTTTTAAAATAAAATCCCAGATTTCTGATTATTTATTAATTATCCCCTATATAATATGTCAAGTTTTTCTTCTTTATTTTAGCACTTCAGAATCCAGAGGTGGTTGCCCTTCGAGGTGGACTGAACACCATCTTGAAAAATGTGATTGATTGCCAATTAAGTCGAATAAATGAGGCTCTCATTACTACAATTTTGCACCTTCTTAATCATCCAAAGACTCGACAGTATGTACGAGCTGATGTCGAATTAGAGGTAGGATCTTTATTATTCTCTTACAGTTTTAAAATATGACTTTAATTACATACTCTTACTTTGAAATTTTATTTGAAATTTTAAAGTTAATAGATGCAGCACAGCATTAATTATTAAACTTAAATTAACTAATAAGCTTGGCTTATTCCAGTAATATTTTATCACTCATTCAATTTGGATTGAATTGAAAGAATCTCAAGAATATTTCATCAACATGTGAAGTTTATTCAATTTTTTATTATCTGTGAAAACTTGACTGAACAAATTTGAACACAGTTAAGGTTTCATAGACATTTACCTGTTTATTTAAGAAGACAATTTCTTTTTAAGGACTGTAGTGTGAATTGTATGGGAATAGCTCCTCCTAATTATGTACTATTTATTTATTAAACCATGCTAAAATTTTCTGAACTTAGAAGCACTTGTTGGCAACTAATGGCCATAAACAATTGAAAGAAATAGAATAATATCTTTAAAAAAACACCCTATTGTTTTTCTGTTTTTACTAATTCACTGTTGTTTTTTCAGTTAGTCTAAAATAGTAAGGCTATTTTTCTATAATAAACTCTGTAGTAAAGTTTGGAATAAAATTATCACAAGCTATGTTCTTTTCTTTCTCTACCCCCGTCATTTTTGGCCTTGCCTTGTAGCTTGTGGAATCTTAGTTCCCTGGCCAGGGATTGAACCTGGGCCCTTGGCTGTAGAGTGCAGAGTCTTAACCTCTGAACCACCAGAGAATTCCCACAAACTATTCTTAGTTTATTTGTGTGAATATATTCAATATTACATTGTTGTCCATTGCAGATATTATTCAAAGTAAGCTTACTATGTATGTATGTAGGTGTGAAATTATGCAAATTATGAAAGATTTATTGTTCCCTACTTTCCTGTTTAGATCATTTTATGAAACTTGTCTTAAATGTTATAGTTCTGATTTTATTAGGGCTACTAGAAATATTTTGATATTATAAAATTGACAGCTTGTATCATTAACAAATTTCAGTACAATTTTCTCCTTAATAAATGATTTTAAATACATTATTCATGGGCATCCAGTGGGAATGAGCTGGTATTTTTGATATTTCACAGTGTATTTTGCTTTAAGTGTTTTCTTTATCAAGTGGAGAAACTGCTTTTAAGATTGGAGAGATGATCACAATAAAGAAAGATGTGTATAGACCTGTTTTTTTTTTTTTCTGTTACCTGTATAATCGTACAGCAGATTAACAAAGCCTTTGTGTATATGAAAAAACCCTCAAAGAATACGGTGGACTTTTTAAGTACACTACCATCTTTGCTTCTTTCTTGTTTTTATACAAATGTTAGTTCTTTTTTCTTTAACAAGATTCCCCTGGTGTAGCATAGTGATTGAGAGCATAGACTTCAGACTTTACAGATCTGGTTTTGATTTTTTTGTTCTCTAACCTACTAGCTTTATGGGGTCGCACAGAGTCGGACACGACTGAAGCGACTTAGCAGCAGCAGCAGAGCAGCTTTATGATGTGGGGCAAGTTATTAGCCTCTTTTGGATCCATTTTTCACTAGGTAAAATAAAAGTCATGGCTTTTACTTTTTGTGAAGAATAAATACTATAATAATAATGGTAATAGTAATAGCAAGTAGCATTCTTATAAAGCTTATAATAAGTTAGGTAATATTTCCAAGTGTTTTACATATATTCGTTCTAATCTACGTAAATGTTTTAGTTACTACTTGACACATAATTAATATTCAGTAAATACTGATTGCCTTGGATATTAAATTGTTAATTATCATTCAGTTCAGTTCAGTTGCTCAGTCGTGTCCAACTGTTTGCCACCCCATGAATCGCAGCACGCCAGGCCTCCTTGTCCATCACCAACTCCTGGAGTTCACCCAAATTCATGTGCATCGAGTCAGTGATGCCATCCAGCCATCTCATCCTCTGTTGTCCCCTTCTCCTCCTGCCCCCAATCCCTCCCAGCATCAGGGTCTTTTCCAATGAGTCAACTCTTTGCATGAGGTGGCCAAAGTATTATCTTCTACTTTATCGTTATCTTCATCCTAGAGTCTGCTGTTAAGAGAATCTTGTCCCCATTTTTATTAATTATATTTTTATAAATTTTCACTGTAATTTGATAACTTTTTCCTGTTCTTAACATGTTCCAAATTCTGAAGCAATTCTGGATGAGTATTTAAAGATTTAAGTTCAAAACTTATGAAGTATGTAGAAAAAATACCCAGTCTCTCACTGCTGAAGAGAAAAAAAAGTTTGCTAAAATCTCTGTTTACAGTTTTGGAGGTCCATTCTTTAGAAAAAGGGAAACCAAAGGTACACTCAAATCTTAACAAAATTGCAGTGTTGTTTCAGTTTAACTTTGTGATTAGAATAAGCTTATCACTCCCTTTAATTGACCTGACTACAGAGGAAAGGATGAACTGTCTCTAATGGAGATAACATCACTTGGAAGCTTTAATCAAATTTGCAGTGTCCATCATTCAGTCAGAAATTTGACTATGTAAATGAAAAAGATACGTGCAAAAGGTTATGATTGTGTAATTGAAAACTCAAAAGGAATTCCATAGATGCATATCCACAGGTGATTCAGATATTGCAGCCAGAGGGAAAAGATTTTAAAACACTCATGACTAACTTATTAAGAAAAATGGAGAAAAAGAAAATAGATGAAATAATGGAGAATTTCACCATCTAATTGGAATATGAAAAATAAATGGAGCTAGTATCAAAAAATATAATACCCGAAATTCTGAACTAGATGAAATTAAAAACTCATTTTGGACAAGAAGGTGTTATTAGTAAACTGAAAGAGAAGTACAAAATTAAAGCATTTGCAGGTGGGTAATAGGAAGAAAATGCACAGAACAAAAGGAATAAAACATAATTGTTGTCTTTGGAGAAGAGAGAGAGAAAAAGCAGAAGCAAATATCCAAAGACACTGTGGTCAAAACTTTGTTTTTAAAACTGGTGAAACTTAATAAAGCTCAGAAAACTCAAGATAATATAAAGAAAACAACTCAATAGGCACATAATGGTAAGGTTGTTGAAAACCAAGATAACTAAAAATCTTAAAATCAGCTTGAGGAAAAAAGACTACTTTCGAAGGAACAAATCTGATAGCTGATTTCCCAACAGAAATAGTAGAACCAGAAGACAGGAGAATGGCATCTTTAGAATGCAAAAGAAAATAATGCCACCAACCCCAGAGAAAATGTCTTTCAAAAACAAAGGTAAAATAAAGATTTTTTAGACTAACATCATAAGACCCAAGGAAATCTAAAGAAACACAATTCTTTCTTGGATTCCTTGCCTTTATGTCATGAAGACAGTAATCCAGCTTATAATGAGGCGCACATGAGAAGGAACTCAGCCCTGTTGATAACAATTTGCATGTAGTGAGTGAACCATCTTGAAGTGGATTCTACAGCTTTAGTCAAGCCTTGAGATGACTGTAGCCCTGACCAATATTTTCACTGCAATGTTATGATGGACCCTGAGTCATAACTGCACAGCTAAACTCTTCTAGAGTCCTGATCACAGAAGCTGTGTGAGATAATAAATATTTGTTATTTAAAAAATGAGACAAGAAGGTTAAAGGGACTCCTTGCAGCTGCTGCTGCGTCACGTCAGTGGTGTCCGACTCTGTGCAACCCCATACACGGCAGCCCCCCAGGCTCCCCCGTCCCTGGGATTCTCCAGGCAAGAACACTGGTGTGGGTTGCCATTTCCTTCTCTGATAAGGAACTCCTTAGTCAGAACGAAAATGATCTGAGACAAGAAAATGCAAGAAAGAACGAAGGGTGGCAAAAAAAGGTATACATATGACTGAATATAAAAGACTACTCATTGTCAAAAGCAGTATTTGTAATGTCTTAAGTATTTTAAAATAAAATTCAGACCACAATAATGTAATCAGTGCAGAGCAGGGGGCTGAGGTAAATGAATTATAGTAGTTTAAGTTCTGAAATACATGAGCTTCTTAACAAGGTTGCTAAATACAAAGGCCAATACACAAAAATAACTTGGATTTCTTTATACTAGCAACAAAAAGAATGAAATTTATAAAATAAAGACATTTAAATGTTCAAAGATAAGCAACCACTAACTCATAGTGTTAGAAATCTTTGTAGTCATCTTGAGGGGAGAAGAAGGAGGCTTTGAGGATTCTAGTTACATTGAGTGTGTTTAGTTTGAGAAAAATCTATCAAACCTCACATTAGTGATTTGTGCACTGTTTAATAGGTACAATACCTGTCAATTTAAAAGTTCAAAAACTGTGCATTGAAAGAAATCACTCAAATATATTCCTTGATGATGAGTTTGAAGAAATAAGCTCTTCGAATAAGCTCTAGTTGGGATTATTAGAGATACAGAGAAGTTGGATGAATTTTAGCTTGTTAAAGGAAGAGTGCATTTTATAAGGAATCTTTTCTTTTTCTTGCTTTTTCCTTTTATTAGCGAATTTTAGCACCCTATACCGATTTTCACTACAGACATAGTCCAGATACAGCTGAAGGACAGCTAAAGTGAGTACCATGTGTGTTGCTGTTAAAACTTTAGATTTGCCTGATTTGTATGTCAAGCCAGAGCAAAATGAGTTTAAGTAAATTTCCTATTTCATGGAGTTACATTGTAGTTCTCTCGTAATTAACTGTGGCTTAAAAATTAAAAGTAAGCTTTTGGGAAATTTAAAGACTTGAAATTAGTTTCTTATTTTAATAATCTAAGGTAGGTGGCAGTAGAAACCTAGACCTTTAATCATTTCTCTATTGTACATTTGTTGTTGTTCAGTTACTAAGTCATGTCTGACTCTTTGAGACTCCATGGACTGCAGCATGCCAGGCTTCCCTGTCCTTCACTGTCTCCCGAAGTTTGCTCAAACTCATCGTGTCCATTGAGTTGGTGATGCTACCCAACCATCTCATGCTCTGTTGCCCCCTTCTCCTCTTGCCCTCAGTCTTTTCCAGCATCAGGGACTTTTTCAGTGAGTTGGCTCTGCGCATCAGGTGACTGAAATATTGGAACATCAGCTTCAGCATCAGTCCTTTCAATGAATATTCAGGAATGATTTCCTTTAGGATTGACTGGTTTGATGTTGCTGCCCAAGGGACTCTCAAGAGTCTTCTCCAGCACCATTGTATATATTTTTAGCATAATTATGTTGAAGGACTAAAAGAATCAAATAATAATGAGTAGAATGAAGAGCTGCCTTAAATTGAGTATGTAGAAAGATAAGCCATGTAGAATTTTGAGAGTAAGGTTAATAAAGAAATAAAAGGAGATAAAGATTATTTTCCAGAAATGAAGTAGGATGATTTTTCAGAGTCTTTTGGGAGAGAAAAGCACGTGTTCACTAGGAATGCTGGAGTAATTATATTTAAATTGATTTAGAGGTCAAATACATTTATCTGTGGAGTTTTGCCAATGACACAGTTCCAATAAATATGCTATCAGGTGTAGCACAGGTTTGTTGAATTGCAGATATACATGTTTTTTAAATTCCTCCACTAAGTTTGGGCACATTGTAAATGGGCATATTTTTGTTGTTTTTCATTTTTCTCCAGAATTAAAAATAGCGTTTCATATCTTGAAATACCTCCATCACTGTGGATGCACTGCATGCTAACTAACATCATTTCCTGAGCTAAGAAATTAAGAATAGTTGTTCTCTAGTTAAGACTTCTCAGACTTCATTTTTGCTAAGTTATGAATTGAGATTCTTCAGCCCCTTTCTTTCTTGGCTCCCTATGACACTTGGGCATTCTCCTTACTGATGAAGAATGTATCCATTTTCTTTTTTTTTTTTGTATCCATTTTCTATTGCTGCATGACAAACCATTATAAATATAATGGTTTAAATAGCATCAGTTTATTAGTTCACAATTTAGTAGGTTAGAGGTCTGGCATGGTTATCTAGAGGTTTTAGTGAAGAATCCATTTATCTCTAAGTTCACTCAGATTATTGGCAGAATTCATTCCTTGCTCTTGTACAACTGAAGTTCCTGTTTTCTTGATGTCAACTGGGGCCTTCTCTCAGCTTCTAAAGGCCACCTTCTTGTCTTGGCACATGGCACTCTCCATCTTCAAACACAACAGAAATTTCCTTGAATCTTTGTGCTTTGAGTCTCTCTCTGACTTCCTCTTCTCCCTCCAGCTAGAGAAAGCTCTCCAGATCAAGCCTACCAGATGATCTCCGTATCTTAAGGTCTGTTGGGCTGTATGATATAAACATAATTACAGTCATGGCAGTGATACCATATTCATAGGGATCCAGGGATTAAGACCTGCAGTCTTGAGAAGACAGGGGTATTTTTAGATTTTGCCTACCAGGATAAGTAAGAAATGAACCAGGGTACTTAGAGTTGTGCTTGGGTGGGGAGTATATTCCACCAAAATCCTATCTTTCCTGTTTGGTTCAATACTTTTCTTTCCTTAAATTTCTGGAGTATGGGCAGTTTCTATAGCATGGGTACATTATGGCTAGGGCATAAGGAAATGGATGGGTTTTTTTTTGTTTTTGTTTTTCAATAAAACTACCAATTTATTGAATAGGTTAGAGAATGGGTTACCAGGCAGTCAATACAAGTGTGTCACAAACATTTTAAGATAAAGAGCACCAAAAGTTTAGTCACACAGTTACCTAATTCTCATTTCTTCCACTACCCCATGTCCCCATTTTAGTTTCTCTTATAGTCTCATGTTGATTAGTACAGAGGAGCTCAGTGTGGTTGGTCTGTATGTGTGGGGGGATATTTTTAACTATTTCATTCCACTTTTATAAACTGCTTGCTTACCATTCTTTGATTTTCTTTCATTGTTCTTTACTCTTTATGTTTTTTTCCCTTACCAACTCTCGAGATTTTTGTATTCTCAAACTGTTAAGAACTTTATTAGAAAAGTGAAAAATATGGCACGGAAAAGAAATGGGCTGTTGACAGGGTAGAGATGGTTGAGGTAACATAAAAGTACATGATTGCTAATTAAGTAAAACTGGCTATGTGCCATACATAAGCAGTGTTTAACAATGTAAATAGTTCTATTGATTAATTGATTATCATAAACTATTACATAGAAAGAAACAAGTGAGATGATTGGATACCAGTTATAAAAGAAGAAAGTAGTTGGTAGTAGGCCCCAGCTGACAGAAAACCAAAACCTCAGTTGTACAACAGCAAGAGTGGATTCTGCCAACAACTTGAATGAACTTAGAAGTAAATGAGTAATAATGCCTAATTATTTAATAATACCAGTGAATATACAGCTTGTTGAGCTTGCTTGGTAGAATAAGTAGAATAAGCTTGCTCAGATAAGTTTGGGACAAGACTTTTGAAGTAAAGAGAACACATGTAGTAACAGCAAGAGGTTTATCTAGTAATTTTCTTTGCTAAAGGGCAGTCTTTTGACACAGATGCTTCTTAAGCAGGCTGGTGGTGTTGCCAGTGCTTACAGGTGTTAGTGAGCTATCTAAGAATAGTTTTCAGAAAGAGCAGGAAAAGTAGAACTCAGAAAAGCAGAATTTATAGTTTGTTTTAAAACGCGAGTTTCACATGTGAGAAGGCATGATCAATACGTAATTTAGTAATTTGCTTTGAGGTAGATCTTATCTTTATTTTTTTAATCTATTTTTAATTTCCTATGTAAATATTTAAATATTAAGTAGTGATAGCTGTTACTATGGTATAGTAATAGGGAAAAACTTACTTTTTATTTAAACATTTAATTTCTTTGACTCTACCCCCACCCCACCCAACAGAGAAGACAGAGAAGCAAGGTTTCTAGCCAGTAAAATGGGAATCATAGCGACATTCCGATCATGGGCAGGTACGTCCCTCTGTGTTACTTTATATTGCATAAGACAAACTTGACTATTTTTTCAAATGTTAACTTATTGTAGCATCTCATTTATATGTTAACATGGCCTTTTTTTATGTGTTATCATTAGAACCAAGAGGAGTTTAATACACAGTATTAAAATTGACCGTTTGTAAGTCAACATGCTGATGATAACCTAGGCATTTAAATAAAAAATTTGAACATGATCTATACCAAAAAAGATTTTAAGAATGTTAGTTGAATACATAGCTAAAATTTCTTACGTTAAGGTATAATATAGAATGTTATAAATACCTAATAAGCAAGATAGTAGTCCCAAATACCTTTCCTTTTGTTTCTTTATTTTGTTTTGGGATGTGTTCTTTTAATTTAATTTCTTATTGAAATATAGTTGATTTATAATGTGCTTCTGGTGTATAGCAGAGTGATTTGGATATATATATATATATATGTTCTTTTTCATATTCTTGAATATAGTTGTCTGTGCTATACCTATACTGTAGGACCTTGTTTATTTTATATATAGCAGTGTGTATCTAAATCCCCAAACTCCTAATTTATTGCTCCCTCACTTCTTTTCCCCCTTGGTAAGCATGTTTGTTTTCTCTGTTTGCAAGTCTGTTTATGTTTTCATAAATAAGTTCATTTGTATCATAATTTTAGATTCCACATATAAGTGATATCATATGGTATTTGTCTTTGACTTCATTTAGTATGATGATAGTCTTTAGTTCCATATGTGTTGCTACATATGCCATTATTTTATTCTGTATTATGGCTGAATAATATCTCATTTTATATATATACCACACTTCTTTATCTGTTCATCTGTTGATGGACATTTAAGTTTTGTCTGTGTATTGACTATTAAAATAGTGCTGCAGTGAACACTGGGGCAGATATATCTTTTCACATTAGAGTTTTCTCTGGATATATGCTCAGGAGTGGAACTCCAGGATCATATATTAACTCTATTTTTAGTTTTTAAGGAAACCTCCATACTATTTTCTGTAATGGCTACATTAATTTACATTCCTGCCAGTATTGTGAGAGGCTTCCTGTTCCTCCACAGCCTCTCCTGTGTTTATTATTTGTAGACTTTTTAATGATGGACATTCTGACTGGTGTGAGGTAATACCTCATTGTAGTTTTGATTTGCATTTGTCTAATTATAATTAGTGATGTTGAACATCTTTTTGTGTGCCTATTGACCGTCTGCATGTGCTATTGGGAGACATATCGACTTAGGTCTTCTCCCCCCCCTTTTTTTTATTAGATTGCTTTGTTTATTTTTTTGTTACTGTGTTGTGTGAGCTGTTTAGATATTTTGGAAGTTAATCCCTTGTCAGTTGCATCATTTGCAAATACTTTCTCCCATTCTGTAAGTTTTCTTTTCATTTTGCTTATGGTTTCCTTTCTGTATAAAAGCTTAAAAATTTGATTAGGTCTCATTTGTTCATTTTTGCTTTTCTTGTAAAAATTTTTTTTATTGGAACACAGTTTATTTACAATGTTGTGTTAGGTTCAGGTGTACAGCAAAGTGAATCAGTTATACATATATCCAATTAAAAAAAAATATTTTCTTCTCAAATAGGCCATTACAAAGTATTGAGCAGTGTTCCCTGTGCTACACAGTAGGTTATTATTAGTTATCTATTTTACACATAGTAGTGTATATATGTCAGTCCTGATCTTCCAGTTTATCCTCACCTCCATCCCCTGGTAACCATAAGTTTGTTTTCTACATCTATGACTTTACTTCTGTTTTGTAAGTTCATTTGTATCCTGTCCCCTTTTCTTTAGATTCCACATATAAGCAATATCATATCCGTCTTCTGTGTCTGAATTACTTCACTCAGCATGACAGTCTCCAGGTTCATCCACGTTGTTGCAAATGGCATTATTTTTTTCTTTTTTATTGCTGAGTAGTAGTCCATTTTATATATGTACCACATATTCTTGGTATATCATGTTCTTAGTTTGTGAAAATGACTATGCTATCCAAAGCAATCTACAGACTCAGTGGAATCTCTATCAAATTACCAATGGCGTTTTTCTCAGAACTAGAACAAAAATTTGTATGGAAACACAAAAGGCCTGAATAGTGAAAGCAATTTTGAGAAAGAAAAAATGGAGCTAGAGGAATTAGTCTCCCTGACTTCAGACTATCCTACAAAGCTACAGTTATCAAAATGGTATGGTATTGGCACAAAAACAGAAATATATAGATCAATAGAAAAGGGTAGAAAGCCCAGGAATAAGCCCACTCACCTATGGTCAATTAATCTATGACAAAGGAGGCAAGAACATGCAGTGGAGAAAAGATAGTCTCTTCAATAAGTGGTTGGTGCTGGGAAACTGGACAGCTACATATAAAAGAATGAAATTAGAATGTTCTTAGCACCATACACAAAAATAAATTCAAAATGGATTAAAGACCTCTAAGGGCAGACACTATAAAACTCTTAGAGGAAAATATAGGCAAAACACCCTTTTACCCAAATCACAGCCTGATCTTTAAAAAATTTTTTTTATTCATTTCTCCTAGAGTAGTGAAAAAAACAAAACAAAAAAGCCCAAATAAACAAATGGATCTAATTTAACTTTAAAAGCTTTTGTACAGCCAAGGGAACCATAAACAAAACAGAAAGGCAGCCCTCAGACTAGGAGAAAATATTTGCAAGTGAAGCAACTGACCAAGGGATTAATCTCCAAAATATATAAATGATTCATGCAACTCAATATCAAAGACCCAAATGAAATGACTCAATCAAAAAAATGGGTGGAAGGTCTAAATAAACATTTCTCCAAAGAAGACATACAGATGGCCAAAAAGCACATGAAAAAATGCTCAAATCATTAGTTCAGTTCAGTCGCTCAGTCGTGTCCGACTCTTTACGACCCCGTGAATCACAGCACACCAGGCCTCCCTGTCCATCACCAACTCCCGAAAAAGGAAATGCAAATCATTTAGTTAATGAGGTATCACCTAACACTGATCAGAATGGCATTGTTAAAAAAAAATCTGTAGGCAGTAAATGCAGAGAAGGTGTGGAGAAAAGGGACCCCTCCTACCCTGTTACTGGGAATGTAAATTGAAACAGCCACTATTGGAGAACCATATGGAGATTCCTTAAAAAACTAAAAATATCAATAGAGCTACCATATGATGTAGCAATCCCACTCCTGGGCATATACCCAGAGAAAGCCATATTTTTGCTTTTATTTCTATTGCCAAGTAGTCCAGAATTTCTTGAGAACCTTTTTGGATGTAATTTAAATGGTAAAATTATTGATAATCTCTGCTTAGTTGGAAATTCAGAGAATGTTTGAAATATACTATCACTTAGGATGATCAAAGAATATAATAGTGTAACTTAGTTTAGAAAAATGTCACATTTTGTGTTATGAATACATCTTTTGAAATTCAGATCAGTGATCTTTTTTTTCTTTTTATCCTTCATAGGTATTATTAATTTATGTAAACCTGGGAACTCTGGGATTCAGTCTCTAATTGGAGTACTTTGCATTCCAAATATGGAAATAAGGGTAGGTAAAAATTACTCTGTATCATCCCTAGAATTTGAGTGGAGGAAATTAATTGGAGAAAAGTTTTAGGTGGTGTTTTTCCTCATGAATTGTTAGTCTGTATCACAGAACATTTTAAAAATACAGGAATAAATATTTATGACTTAGTTGAACACTAAGGAAAATAATATGAATCATTTGAAACAATGCTGTTGTTAGGAACTATGGATGTATTAAAATTAGATTAAAATATGACATTATGCCTTTTCTTTCTTTGAAATTACGCTTTATTTAATAAAAAGTATAGACATTTCACAGGAGCATTCTCATTGTAAAAGTTTCAAGCAATCAGAAAACTATACTTAGGGAAAAGTAAGCATAGTAGTTATGCAACTTATGCCTTATAACTTTTATGTTATGAGTAGTGGTTTTGATTAAAACTGGGGTATTAAATGCTTATTTATTAGACATAGTCCTAAATTATTGGGGTCTCCTGGTGTCTCAGATGGTAAAGAATTTGCCTGCAATGCAGGAGACCCAGGTTCTATCCTGAGTTGAGAAGGTCCCCTGGATAAGGAAATGACAACCCACTCCAGTTTTCTTGCCTGGAGAATTCCATGGGCAGAGGAGCCTGGCGGGCTAGAGTCTGTGGGGTTGCAGAGAGTCAGACACAACTGAGTAACTAACACTTCACTTTCTAAATTATTAATGTATAAGAATTGTATAAAACAGCTAAAACAGATTGAAATTAGAGGAAAAGAAATTAACTCTTCACAAGGTTCTTCCTTTGCCCCTTCTACGTTTTTCTTTTAATGTTCAAAGGAACAAAACTTTCCCCCTTGTTTCTAATTAATAATATAAATATTAGCTAGAGGTGCCTTGCTTAAAATGTGAACTAAAAAGCATCTAAACCATGGAAGGATGTAATTAAGGATGGAGAGATCTATAAGCAGGGAACTAAAGGTTCCAATTCAGTCGACTTCCTACTCAGCAAAAAACACATGCTCTTTTGAGTTTGGCCAGACTGAGGTTTGACTCCTGATTTTATTATTTATAGCTCCATGACCTTAGGCAAATTGTTTTTAACCTTTAAATCTATTTCTTTATGTCTATAATGGGGATAATACAAGATTCATTGAAAAAGTTACATCATGTATATGTAGTAAGCATTCAGTACTTTTCTCTAATATAGGCAGATACAGTAGTTTTCTAAAATATGGTAGTTCTGTTTTTACCAATTTTTAAATCTGTGAGTAGGACATTTAAAAATTTTTAAGTGAAGATTTATTCCGTAAAAACAAATGAACTATTTTTTTTTTTTTTTTTTTACTTTCAGCGAGGTCTCCTTGAAGTGCTTTATGATATATTTCGCTTCCTCTACCTGTTGTGACTGAGGAGTTCATAGAAGCACTGCTCAGTGTAGGTAAGTATTGAAGTGCATTCACTGTTCATATATTGTAATTTTTTAAATGACTTACCTAATGGAGGCAGAGTCCCTCCAAGGGAAAATGCTAAAATAAGTACTGCATATAATTTTCTTTTCTTATTGCATATTTGTGGCATGAAATTAATATAAAAATAAAATCTCAGATGAATTTCTGAAAAGAAATTTTAATTTCTTCTTCATCATCCTGACTCCTAAAATTAGCAGTGAAATTAATAATAGAAGGATGGATCAAGAAAGGAAGAGAGGAGATAATAAGAAACCTTTTGCAATTCTCAGATTATTTGATTTTTTAAATTTTATTTTAGCTAAATGACTCTAAACCCTTCAATGAAGAAAGTTAAAGTTAGATTTATGTAAACCCTTCGTTTACAGAAATCATTTTTTTTCTGTATGCCTTTTTGAGTCTTTTTTTTTTTTTAAGCCAACAGTTAAAATTATTTATAGCCTGGTTGTATGCTATGCTGTGCTAAATTGCTTCAGTCGTGTCTGACCCTTTGTGAACCTATGAAGGGTAACCTGCTAGGCTCCACTGTCCATGGATAGCCTGTTTAGATGGTTATTTAAAGTGTTTCATTGATGTATTATTTTCTTCTAACTATCTAAATTTATTTTAGATCCAGGTAGATTCCAAGACAGTTGGAGGCTTTCAGATGGCTTTGTAGCAGCTGAAGCAAAAACTATTCTTCCTCATCGTGCCAGATCCAGGTAGAATTTAAGTACAGAAATAATTGACATTTATTACAGTTGCTGTTGTTATGTTCAATTTTCTAGTGTATGGAACAAGATTTAAATTTTTCTGTGCTGTATTTATTTCCAGGCCAGACCTCATGGATAATTATTTGGCGCTGATACTGTCAGCATTTATTCGTAATGGACTTTTAGAAGTAAGAATTATAAACCTTTTTCTATTTTATTTTCTCTAGCAGTTCTTTCAGAGCAACAAACAGATGAATAGATGTGTTCATGTATGCTTTTTAGCAACTATGATATTTTCTTTTTATTTTCAAAGGGTTTGGTTGAGGTAATAACAAACAGTGATGACCATATCTCAGTTAGAGCCACCATCCTTTTAGGAGAACTTTTACATATGGTAAGTTTAACAACTTTTGATTATGTTTTGTACATTAATGCTTTAATTTATGAAACAAGGCTATTTTAACAGTGTTACATTGCATTATCTCAAAAACATAAGTTTGCATTTATTTGGATATATATCTTTGCATCACAAAGAGCCCTTGATACTTTGTATCATATATAGGCTAGTTTTTTAAATGGAAAAAATATAAAGTACTGAATATTCACTGTCAATGTTGACATCTTGAGTCCATAAATATCTTTCTTTAGAATCTTTAGAATGACTTCCTACCTAAAAATTACAGAATTACAAAACTATAGATATTACTTTAGTCAGCTAGGGATCGAATTGATAACAGTAAGTTCCTAAATTATAGAAAACTTTGTGAAGGAAAAATCTAAATATAACTGCCTTATTTGAACATGTACTTCTCTGTAAACTTGTCAGTTGAGGTTTGTTTTGAAAGGTGGGAATCTTTTTTGGGGGGGACATGGTTTTATGACATCAGTAACTTGTGGAAACAAGAAGCTAGCCAAGTGATCTGATCATTTTCAGAGGGTACTTTGACCATTTACAAGTTAGAAATTTCTGATTCTAAGTCTGTTAGTTAATAAGTGTGAAAGTCACTCAGTCATGTCCAACTCTTTGCAACCCCATGGACTGTAGACTGCCAGACTCCTCTGTCCATGGAATTCTTCAGGCCAGAATACTGGAGTGGGTAGCTGTTCCCTTCTCCAGGAGATCTTCTCAACCCAGAGATTGAACCAGGTCTCCTGCATTGCAAGTGTATTCTTTACTGTCTGAGCCACCAGGGAAGCCCATTAGTTAATAAAATGCTAAATAAAAAGAACCACTCTGAACTAATTAAGGAAGAAGTAACCAGCAGCAGCAACTTATGGCAAATCGTTTGAAATTATGTTATGGCTTGTTATTACTGTCAGATTATTTTTTGTTTTTATAGTTGTGTTTGGTCCCCTCCATCACCAGGGTTTTTTCTATATAGAAGTTCAGCTTTGTGAGTGAGGAAAGGAAAATTAAGCAGTTTAATGATAATTGTCTTGTTTATCAGTAAGTTATTTAGCCACTAGCTCTGTTAAACCCATCTATGAAAGAATTAATATTGCAGGTTTTGTTTGGAAAGCAAAAGGCAAGTTTATTATTTTAAAGATTGTTGGAATTATGAGACAAACCTCTTTTGAGAAACTAGCTTTTAAACCTAAGAAGTAAACTCATAAATTATGATATTGCATCCAGCATTTTAAATTCTACTTTTAACATAACATTATAGCACGGAATCTAAGTTTTGACCTATCATCCTTTTAAATTGTTTAAGAATTGAATTTAATGCAGTACCACTTAAGATTATAATTTAAAGTTATGATAAAGGATCTATGGAATTTAGAGTTTTATTAGTGTAATCTGAGCCTGTATCCTGGTATTTGTTACATGTCATCCTTCAGTTCAGTTCAGTCCAGTCACTCAGTCGTGTCTGACTCTTTGTGACCCCATGAATCGCAGCACGCCAGGCCTCCCTGTCCCTCACCATCTCGTGGAGTTCACTCAGACTCACGTCCATCAAGTCCGTGATGCCATCCAGCCATCTCATCCTCTGTCATCCCCTTCTCCCCGTGCTCCCAATCCCTCCCAGCATCAGAGTCTTTTTCAATGAGTCAACTCTTCTCATGAGGTGGCCAAAGTCCTGGAGTTTCATCTTTAGCATCATTGCTTCCAAAGAAATCCCAGGGCTGATCTCCTTCAGAATGCATTGGTTGGTTCTCCTTGCAGTCCAAGGGACTCTCAAGAGTCTTCTCCAACACCACAGTTCAAACACATCAGTTCTTTGGCGCTAAGCCTTCTTCACAGTCCAACTCTCACATCCATACATGACCACAGGAAAAACCATAGCCTTGACTAGACAGTCCTTAGTCGGCAAAGTAATGTCTCTGTTTTTGAATCAGGCTGTCTAGGTTGGTCATAATTTTTCTTCCAAGTAATAAGCGTCTTTTAATTTCATGGCTGCAGTCACCATCTGCAGTGATTTTGGAGTCCAGAAAAATAAAGTTTGACACTGTTTCCACTGTTTCCCCATCTATTTCCCATGAAACGATGGGACCAGATGCCATGATCTTCATTTTCTGAATGTTGAGCTTTAAGCCAACTTTTTCACTCTTCTCTTTCACTTTCACTTTCAACAAGAGGCTTTTTAGCTCCTCTTCACTTTCTGCCATAAGGGTGGGGTCATCTGCATATCTGAGGTTATTGATATTTCTCCCGGCAGTCTTGATTGCAGCTTGTGTTTCTTCCAGCTTGTGTTTCTTCCAGCCCAGCGTTTCTCATGATGTACTCTGCATATAAGTTAAATAAGCAGGGTGACAATATACAGCCTTGACGTACTCCTTTTCCTATTTGGAACCAGTGTGTGGTTCCATGTCCAGTTCTAACTGTTGCTTCCTGACCTGCATACAGATTTCTCAAGAGGCACATCAGGCTGTCTGGTATTCCCATCTCTTTCAGAATTTTCCACAGTTTATTGTGAGCCACACAGTCCAAGGTTTTGGCATAGTCAATAAAGCAGAAATAGATGTTTTTCTGGAACTCTCTTGCTTTTTCCATGATCCAGCGGATGTTGGCAATTTGATCTCTGGTTCCTCTGCCTTTTCTAAAACCAGCTTGAACATCAGGGAGTTCACGGTTCACATATTGCTGAAGTCTGGCTTGGAGAATTTTGAGCATTACTTTACTAGCATGTGAGATGAGTGCAATTGTGCGGTAGTTGGAGCATTCTTTGGCATTGCCTTTCTTTGGAATTGGGATGAAAACTGACCTTTTCCAGTCCTGTGGCCACTGCTGAGTTTTCCAGATTTGCTGGCAAATTGAGTGCAGCACTTTCACAGCATCATCTTTCAGGATTTGAAACAGCTCAACGGGAATTCCATCACCTCCACTAGCTTTGTTCGTCGTGATGCTTTCTAAGGCCCACTTGACTTCACATTCCAAGATGTCTGGCTCTAGATTAGTCAACACATCATCATGATTATCTGGGTCATGAAGATCTTTTTTGTACAGTTCTTCCGTGTATTCTTGCCACCTGTTCTTAATATCTTCTGCGGGCGGCGGAGGCTCAAGCCGCACTTGAGCACGGGCGGCGGAGGCTCAAGCCGCACTTGAGCGCGGCCGAGAGCTACCGACATCGCCAGGAGAAGCCACCTCGCCCCCGAGGCCAGGAGCGGCAGCTGAGACAAGCCACCCACGCCCGAGGCCAGGGCCGGCGGCCTGGAGGAGAAACCCGAGGAGTGGTGGCTGGGCGGGCCCAGGAGGGCCTAGAGGAGCTATCCTACGTTGAGGGTCGGGAACGGTGGCGGTGAGGAGATACCCCTCGTCAAAGGTAAGGTGCAGTGGCTCTGCTGGAGCAGTCGTGAAGAGATACCCCACGCTCAAGGTAAGTGAAACCCAAATAAGATGGTGGGTGTTGCGGGAGGGAATCAGAGGGCAGACACACTGAAACCATACTCACAGAAAACTAGTCAATCTAATCACACTAGGACCACACCCTTGTCTGACTCAATGAAACCAAGCCATGCCTGCAGGGCAACCCAAGATGGGAGGGTCATGGTGGAGAGGTCTGACAGAATGTGGTCCACTGAAGAAGGGAATGGCAAGCCACTTCAGTATTCTTGCCTTGAGAACCCCATGAACAGTATGAAAAGGCAAAATGATAGGATAGCAAAAGAGAAACTCCCCAGGTCAATAGGTGCCCAATATGCTACTGGAGATCAGTGGAGAAATAACTCCAGACAGAATGAAGGGATAGAGCCAAAGCAAAAACAATCCCCAGTTATGGATGTGACTGGTGATAGAAGCAAGATCCGATGCTGTAAAGAGCAGTATTGCATAGGAACCTGGAATGTCAGGTCCATGAATCAAGGCAAATTGGAAGTGGTCAAACAAGAGATGGCAAGGGTGAACGTCGACATTCTAGGAATCAGCGAACTAAAATGGACTGGAATGGGTGAATTTAACTCAGATGACTATTATATCTACTACTGTGGGCAGGAATCCCTCAGAAGAAATGGAGTAGCCATCATGGTCAACAAAAGAGTCCGAAATGCAGTACTTGGATGCAATCTCAAAAATGACAGAATGATCTCTGTTCGTCTCCAAGGCAAACCATTCAATATCACAATTATCCAAATCTATGCCCCAACCAGTAATGCTGAAGAAGCTGAAGTTGAACGGTTTTATGAAGACCTACAAGATCTTTTAGAACTAATACCCAAAAAAGATGTCCTTTTCATTATAGGGGACTGGAATGCAAAAGTAGGAAGTCAAGAAACACCTGGAGTAACAGGCAAATTTGGCCTTGGAATGCGGAATGAAGCAGGCCAAAGACTAATAGAGTTTTGCCAAGAAAATGCACTGGTCATAGCAAACACCCTCTTCCAACAACACAAGAGAAGACTCTACACATGGACATCACCAGATGGTCAACACCGAAATCAGATTGATTATATTCTTTGCAGCCAAAGATGGAGAAGCTCTATACAGTCAACAAAGACAAGACCGGGAGCTGACTGTGGCTCAGATCATGAACTCCTGATTGCCAAATTCAGACTTAAATTGAAGAAAGTGGGCAACACCACTAGACCATTCAGGTATGACCTAAATCAAATCCCTTATGATTATACAGTGGAAGTGAGGAATAGATTTAAAGGTCTAGATCTGATAGATAGAGTGCCTGATGAACTATGGAATGAGGTTCGTGACATTGTACAGGAGATAGGGATCAAGACCATCCCCATGGAAAAGAAATGCAAAAAGGCAAAATGGCTGTCTGGGGAGGCCTTACAAATAGCTGTGAAAAGAAGAGAAGCAAAAAGCAAAGGAGAAAAGGAAAGATATAAGCATCTGAATGCAGAGTTCCAAAGAATAGCAAGAAGAGATAAGAAAGCCTTCTTCAGCAATCAATGTAAAGAAATAGAGGAAAAGAACAGAATGGGAAAGACTAGAGATCTCTTCAAGAAAATTAGAGATACCAAGAGAACATTTCATGCAAGGATGGGCTCGATAAAGGACAGAAATGGTCTGGACCTAACAGAAGCAGAAGATATTAAGAAGAGGTGGCAAGAATACACGGAAGAACTGTACAAAAAAGATCTTCATGACCCAGATAATCATGATGATGTGTTGACTAATCTAGAGCCAGACATCTTGGAATGTGAAGTCAAGTGGGCCTTAGAAAGCATCACTACGAACAAAGCTAGTGGAGGTGATGGAATTCCCGTTGAGCTGTTTCAAATCCTGAAAGATGATGCTGTGAAAGTGCTGCACTCAATTTGCCAGCAAATCTGGAAAACTCAGCAGTGGCCACAGGACTGGAAAAGGTCAGTTTTCATCCCAATTCCAAAGAAAGGCAATGCCAAAGAATGCTCCAACTACCGCACAATTGCACTCATCTCACATGCTAGTAAAGTAATGCTCAAAATTCTCCAAGCCAGACTTCAGCAATATGTGAACCGTGAACTCCCTGATGTTCAAGCTGGTTTTAGAAAAGGCAGAGGAACCAGAGATCAAATTGCCAACATCCGCTGGATCATGGAAAAAGCAAGAGAGTTCCAGAAAAACATCTATTTCTGCTTTATTGACTATGCCAAAGCCTTTGACTGTGTGGATCACAGTAAACTGTGGAAAATTCTGAAAGAGATGGGAATACCAGACCACCTGACCTGCCTCTTGAGAAATCTGTATGCAGGTCAGGAAGCAACAGTTAGAACTGGACATGGAACAACAGACTGGTTCCAAATAGGAAAAGGAGTACGTCAAGGCTGTATATTGTCACCCTGCTTATTTAACTTATATGCAGAGTACATCATGAGAAATGCTGGACTGGAAGAAACACAAGCTGGAATCAAGATTGCTGGGAGAAATATCAATAATCTCAGATATGCAGATGACACCACCCTTATGGCAGAAAGTGAGGAGGAGCTAAAAAGCCTCTTGTTGAAAGTGAAAGAGGAGAGTGGAAAAGTTGGCTTAAAGCTCAACATTCAGAAAACGAAGATCATGGCATCTGGCCCCATCACTTCATGGGAAATAGATGGGGAAACAGTAGAAACAGTGTCAGACTTTGTTTTTTTGGGCTCCAAAATCACTGCAGATGGTGACTGCAGCCATGAAATTAAAAGGCGCTTACTCCTTGGAAGAAAAGTTATGACCAACCTAGATAGTATATTCAAAAGCAGAGACATTACTTTGCCGACTAAGGTCCGTCTAGTCAAGGCTATGGTTTTTCCTGTGGTCATGTATGGATGTGAGAGTTGGACTGTGAAGAAGGCTGAGTGCTGAAGAATTGATGCTTTTGAACTGTGGTGTTGGAGAAGACTCTTGAGAGTCCCTTGGACTGCAAGGAGATCCAACCAGTCCATTCTGAAGGAGATCAACCCTGGGATTTCTTTGGAAGGAATGATGGTAAAACTGAAGCTCCAGTACTTTGGGCACCTTATGCGAAGAGTTGACTCATTGGAAAAGACCCTGATGCTGGGAGGGATTGGGGGCAGGAGGAGAAAGGGACGACTGAGGATGAGATGGCTGGATGGCATCACAGACTCAATGGACGTGAGTCTGAGTGAACTCCGGGAGTTGGTGATGGACAGGGAGGCCTGGCGTACTGCGATTCATGGGGTCGCAAAGTGTTGGACACGACTGCGTGACTGAACTGGAACTGAACTTGATGAACTATGGAATGAGGTTCATGACATTGTACAAGAGACAGGGATCAAGACCAACCCCAAGGAAAACAAATGCAAAAAGGAAAAATGGCTGTCTGAGGAGGTCTTATGTAAGGCCTATTTGAAAAGCTATTTGAATAGCTATAAAAGAAGAGAAGCCAAAAGCAAAGGAGAAAAGAAAAGATATACCCATTTGAATGCAGAGTTCCAAAGAAGAGCAAGGAAAGATAAGAGAGCCTTTCTTAGTGATCAGTGCAGAGAAATAGAGGAAAACAATAGAATGGGAAAGACTAGAGTTCTCTTCAAGAAAATTACAGATACCAAGGGAACATTTCATGCAAAGATGGGCTCAATAAAGGACAGAAATGATATGGACATAACAGAAGCAGAAGATATTAAGAAGAGGTGGCAAGAATACACAGAACAGGACAAAAAAGATCTTCATGACCCAGATAATCACGATGGTGTGATCACTCATCTAGAGAAAGACATCCTGGAATGTGAAGTCAAGTGGGCCTTAGGAAGCATCACTATGAACAAAGCTAATGGAGGTGATGGAATTCCACCTGAGCTATTTCAAATCCTCAAAGGTGATGATGTAATAGTGCTTCACTCAAAATGCCATCAAATTTGGAAAACTCAGCAGTGACCATGGGACTGGAAAAGGTCAGTTTTCATTCCAATCCCAAAGAAAGGCAATACCAAAGAATGCTCAAACTACTGCACAATTGCAATCATCTCACATGCTAATAAAGTAATGCTCAAAATTCTCCAAGCCAGGCTTCAGCAATACATGAACCATNTGGAAAACTCAGCAGTGACCATGGGACTGGAAAAGGTCAGTTTTCATTCCAATCCCAAAGAAAGGCAATACCAAAGAATGCTCAAACTACTGCACAATTGCAATCATCTCACATGCTAATAAAGTAATGCTCAAAATTCTCCAAGCCAGGCTTCAGCAATACATGAACCATGAACTTCCAGATGTTCAAGCTGGTTTTAGAAAAGGCAGAGGAACCAGAGATCAAATTGCCAATATCCATTGGATCATTGAAAAAAGAGAGTTCCAGAAAAAACATCTATTTCTGCTTTACTGACTATGCCAAAGCCTTTGACTGTGTGGATTACAATAAACTGTGGAAAATTCTGAAAGAGATGGGAATACCAGATCATCTGACCTGCCGAGAAATGTGCATGCAGGTCAGGAAGCAACAGCTAGAACTGGACATGGAACAACAGACTGGTTCCAAGTAGGAAAACGAGTACATCAAGGCTGTGTATTGTCACTCTGCTTATTTAAATTGTATGCAGAATACATTATGAGAGACGCTGGCTTGAATGAAGCACAAGCAGGAATCAAGATTGCGGAAGAAATATCAATAACCTCAGATATGCAGGTGACTCTACCCTTATGGCAGAAAGTGAAGAAGAACTAAAGAGCCTCTTGTAGAAAGTGAAAGAGGAGAATGAAAAAGTTGGCTTAAAGCTCAACATTCAGAAAACTAAGACATTGGCATCTAGTCCCATCACTTCATGGCAAATAGATGTGCAAACAGTTGAAAAGGTTGCAGAATTTTTTTTTTTTTTTGGTCTCCAAAATCACTGTAGATGATGACTGTAGCCATGAAATCAAAAGACACTTACTCCTTGGAAGGAAAGTTCTGACCAACCTAGACAGCATAATAAAAAGCAGAGACATTACTTTGCCAACAAAGGGCCATCTAGTCAAGTCTATAGTTTTTCCAGTGGTCATGTATAGATGTGAGAGTTGGACTATAAAGAAAGCTGAGTGAGGAAGAATCAATGCTTTTGAACTGTGGTGTTGGAGAAGACTCTTGAGAGTCCCTTGGACTGCAAGGAGATTTAACCAGTCCATCCTAAAGGAGGTCAGTCCTGGGTGTTCATTGGTAGGACTGATGTTGAAGCTGAAACTCCTATACTTTGGCCATCTGATGTGAAGAGCTGACTTATTTGAAAAGACTCTGATGCTGGGAAAGATTGAGGGCAGGAGAAGGGGACGACAGAGGATGAGATGATTGCATGGCATCACCAACTCAATGAACATGGGTTTGGGTAAACTCTTGGAGTTGGTGATGGACAGGGAGTCCTGGTGTGCTGCGGTTCATGGGGTGGCAAAGAGTCAGACACGACTGACCAAATGAATTGAACTGAACCTAGACAGCATATTAAAAAGCAGAGACATTATTTGTCAACAAAGGTCCGTCTAGTCAAGGCTATGCTTTTTCCAGTAATCATGTATGGATGTGAGAATTGGACCATAAAGAAAGCTGAGTGTGGAAGAATTGAACTGTGGTGTTGGAGAAGACTGTTGAGATCCTCTTGGACTGCAAGAATATGAAACCAGTCAATCCTAAAGAGAATCAGTCCTGAATATTCATTGGAAGGACTGATTTCAAAACTGACACTGCAATACTTTGGCCACCTGTCATGAAGATCTGACTCATTTGAAAACACTCTGATGCTGGGAAAGACTGAAGGTGGGAGGAAAAGGGGTCAACAGAGGATGATATCGTTGGATGGCATCACCAATTCAGTTGGCATGAGTTTGAGTGAACTCTGGAAGTTGGTGATGGACAGGGAGGCCTGGCATGCTGCAGTTTACAGGGTAGCAAAGAGTCAGACATGACTGAACTGAAGATGGTATGAGAAGGCAAGGTCTTTGGAAGGTAACTAGCTTCAGATGAGACAATGTGAGTTGGGCCCCCATGATAGGATTAGCATGCTTTAAAAGGAAGAAAAGAGAACAGAACTCCGTCTCTTTGCCCTGTGAAGATACAATAAGAAGACAAGCTAGGATAGGGCTCTCAGTGAAGGTTTCAGAACTTCACTGATCCTTGAGGTCCTCTTCAAACCCCACCCTTTCATTCTCTATACCAAACCTGGCCCATTTGCATGGAATCACTAAGTCAACCAAGAATATATAATCGTTTTTCACAGTGCCTAGTACAGTGCCCTGCAGAGTAAATGACTCTGAAAACAATGTGTACATTGTCTCCAAAGAATTTACAAGGAAACAATTCATAAGCTTGTGAATTAACCTAAACAAATCATTAGCTTTCTGAGACTCAGCATCCTCATTCATCCTAGTGAGGTCTACTTCAGGGAAGAACTAGGGTTACTGTTAGGAAATGGAGCATAGAATGTTGTAGAAGCTGATCAATATAACCATTAAACATATTTTTTAAAGCCTGTAAGTTTATATTTGAAAAATATGGTTGATCATTTTGCTCAGCAGATAGGAAAAAATTATTAATTGTAGCTTTCACATCTGTAGATGAATATTTCTTCAAGATTTTTATGGAAACACCAAGAAATGAAAATTAATAAGAATATAATATGATATCCTTGACAATCAAACTATGCTCTTGCTAAATAAAAAGAAAACTAAAAAATAAAAGGTGGTATAGAAGGACCACTGCAAAATTCTGGGAAATATCAATGACTATTTTCAAGAACTCATTAACTAATTATCTAAAAGCTATTGACTCAGTTTGGAACTGTCTAGGCATTCAGAAAATTAAAAAAGGTTTGATTACTCTATGAAAAGCTATTAAAGAAAATAAAGACTAAAAGTGAAAGTTTTAGATGTTTGGTAGAATAGCAGTAAATAACATAATAGATCATAATGGTTACTAGTTAAAAGCAAGTACTAGTTAAAAGTAAGCGGCAAATAGGGATCCAGATCACACTGGAGATGAATCAGTGGTGGAGCGGTCATTTCTGAAGGGAATACTAGACATAGCACAGGCTCCCCACGAGCGTGTGGTCTTCAGTGCTGGCTGTGGAAGCACTCAGGGACAGGAGGTAGACAGTTTTGAAACAGGTAAGCTACTAAGTGCAGCAATTTGATGAAAAGATTTTTACATCAAAGCATCCCACTTCATACCATATTTTGACATCATCTGCCTCAGAAAAGAATCAACATTTAGAAATTTCTGTCTTAGAGAACTCTCAGGCACTGAGAAGCATCTAGAAGGAGATCAATCCAAGACTGAGTTACAAGCAAGTTTTGTAACATATGGCGAGAAAGCCAGGGTAAAGTAAATACTGATAACTTTTATTTTCTAGGCAGACTTAATTGAATATTATCACTAGTGTAGATTTTGCTATTATAGTTTATGTAAACTTGTCTCAAATCATGGTTCAATGCATCATAATTTTCTATAACAATTCTTTAAAAGTTATACCATTTTTGAATGATAACTAAATTTTTGTAGCAGAACTGACCTTAAACAACACAGGGGTTATGGGTGCTGACTCTCCAGGACTGAAAAATCCAGATAGCGCTTCTAGTTGGCCCTTCCTGTGAACGTGGTGCCTCAGGATCAGAGGCTCAACCAAGTACAGATCGTGCTGAGGTATTACTAGTGGAAAAAATGCACACACATTGGACCCAGAGAGTTCAAACCCACGCTGTTAAAGGGTCAATTATATAAGATTTCTTTCACTTCAGAACACAGCAAATAAATATGCTCTAAAATTAGTTATTCAATATCATGCTTTTAGGCAAAGACAGTTTGTACGAATTAAATTGACACTACTTTTCTAATCAGAAACGTTCACAAGGAACAAAACTTGTGTCCCATGTTTGGATGAACCCAAATGGTTTGCTATTTATAGTTAAACTAAGCCACATTAATTAAGAGGTAGTAACTTCCGTTACATCCCTATGCTTTTATTTTGGTTTTATCTTGCCATAAAGTTTTTATTTTTCTATGCTAAAATCCTGTTTGAAATGTAGTTTGAAAGTACAGTAACCAGGAGCCCCAGTTGATTTTTAAAAACACTAACAAAAGAGGACAGTAAAGAATAATTTCTGAAAATATTCTTTACTTCTCCTTTACCATATAGAAACATATCTTTCTCTTGGACTGAGTATATGTGACAAGCATTTTCAAGGTTCTGTACTTGATGCTTGGACCTCTTCGGACCTTGTTGACCGGGACTATTTCTCCCAAGGTTAGTTAATGCTAGAGATAATAAAACACCTTTCATACATAAACCAAAATATTTAAAGAGGACAAGTCACTTTATGCTATGGTATTTTTGGAAACACTGTGTGCATGCTTAAATTGTTAAATATGCATAGATACACATCTTCCTTACTTGATGTTTTCAAAATATTTTGGTGTCTTAAATTGGGTTGGAAAGCATTATAATATAATTTCATTAAAATTAATGATTTTTTTTCTAAAATCAACTCAAATAGATTGAAGATTTTAACATAAGACCTAAAACCATAAAACTCCTAACAATAACAGAGAGAGTAAGCTCTTAACATTTGTCTTGGTGAATAACTTTTTCTACTTAAAACCAAAAGCAAAGGCAACAAAAGAAAAAGAAAAAAAATCAACAAAGGGGACTACATCTAAGCAAAAGGCTTGACTACATCAAACCACAGCAAAGGAAACCACTGATAAAATAAAAAGGTAACCTAAGGAATGGGAGAAAACATATGAAAATAATACCCAATAAAGGGTTAATATTCAAAACACATTAAAAATTTCAACTTAGTAGATTAAAACCAAACAATATGATTTAAAAATGAGCAGAGACTGAAAAGACATTTTTCCAAAGAAGACACACAAATGACCAACAGGTACATTAAAGGTATGCATTATAACTAATCATCATGGAAATAAAAATCAAAACTACAAAGAGAAGGCACTTCATACCCGTTAGAGTGGCTATTATCAAGAATTCAGGAAAAAAGTGTTGGTGAGAATGAGAAGAAAAGGGAGCCCTTGTGCATTGCTGGTGAGACTATAAGTTGGTGTAGTCACTATGAAAATAACATAAAGGTTCCCCAGAAATTAACAACCAAACTACCATATGATTCATACAATCCATTTCTGGGCATTAGACTGAAAGAAACAAAACCACTAACCTGAAAAGATCTCTCACGCCATGTTCATAGCAGCATTATTTGCAATAGCCAAAATGGAAACAATCAAACTGTCCACTGATGGATAAATAAATAAAGACAAAACTGCCACAGACACACAAATATTATTCAGCCATAAAAAAGAATGAAATCCTGCCATATGAGACAGCATGGACGGATTCTGTGGGTATTATGTTAAGTGAAATAAGTCAGAGAAAGACAAATATTGTATGATCTCACTTATATGTGGAATCTAAAAAATCCTCATAAAGAACAGACTGGTGGATGTTCAGCAAGGTGACAATAGTTAACAACACTATTTCCAAAGTTGCTAACAGAGTGTATCTTAAAAGTTCTCATCTTAGGGGGCAAAAAACTATGAGTTAATGTTGTTAATGAGACTTATTACGGTAGTCATTTTGCTATACATATACATATAGAGTAAATCGGTATATTTTATGCATAAAATGAATACAACGTTATATGTCGATTGTCTCTCAAACTGGATGTGGGGTGGGGGAAGTTAAGGTACTGACCTGAGTTCTACATTGTATATTAAACCTTCATGAATATATTTTTGAAATACAAAATACATAAAGATAAAAAATACAGTAAATATATTACTTCAAGAGATAAATCACTATTAGTAGATTTGTAGGTGGGTAATGTAGGTATAATTTTATAACTGTTGAGAAATGAATTATTCTTTAAATTCATGAAAATAGTTTTTCTTCCTTCTCTCTTTGCTTCTTTCCTTTCCTTCTTGCCTTTGAGCCTTCCTCCCTCCCTCCATCTCTGGTCTCATCTCCCTTCCTTCCTCTCTCAGTCCTTCCATTCACTCTCTTTTGTTACTTCCTTTTCTTCTTTCTTTCTCTTATCCTCCCTTCCCTCCCTCACTCCCCATCTCTTTCTATCCCTTCTTCAGTCAGATAATGTCCCCATTAAGCATTTCTTTGGTGCTGCATCATGGTCTTGAGGATCCTGGAGGCGAATAAGACACAGTCTCTATCCTAGTGAAGCTCACAGGCATGTGGCAGGGAATGGAGGAAAGCATCAAAAAATAATCAAAATATAGTTGTTCAATTACTAAAACAGAGGAAGGTATTTAGGAACTTGTAATAGAGGATCTGATCTAGACCAGGGTTCAGAAAATTCTTTTCCTGAGGTCAAAATCTTTTAACACATAGAGATATGATCATAAACAGCTAAATTAATTGTATTGATTCTGTCTGAGATTACATTTTTATATCAGATCATTTAATATGACTTTAAGGTAGTCACTTTTGCAGAACATTGGACAGGCTTATTTTAAGGTATATTCAAATATTTGATTTATATTAAAATTAAGGCTTTAAAAAACAAAACATTTTATTTTTCAGAAAGTATGATTATTTTATATCTATTTTTTCTCTGAAACACCTGTAAAATATCAATGAAGAAATAATACATGACTTAAAAACATCCAGTTTACACAAAAGGAATCTTTTTAGAAATATATCTTGTTGCATAATTCAAAAATACTTTAAAATTTGGCTTTGGAACATCAAAATTACCATACATAAAATAACCTCATTATGTTGTTGAGTCACAGATGTTATTACAACTGGAAAAACTGAAGAACAAGTGATTTTTCTCAGTACAGCAAGTCATATTTTCATCATATACTTAGCCTGTTATCTCAATGTAATCATTCCCACAGGGCATTTAAATTTGTGGGTCCAGCTGAAATGGAATTATTTGAAATGAATGTATTTGAAGAAATTATATTTCACAGTTTCAGGAATTTTGAAATGAAAGAAAACTCAAGTTTAGTCTCATAGAAGAAAATCAGGATGTGACTTGAACCTACTGGATAGAGAACTACAATGTATTATTGGCTGCGTATTCCTGCATTAAAAAAAAAATCTGTTTTTTTTATATGGGTCTTAATTATGTATTAAAAACTTGATTATTTAATTTTACTATTTGAACTGGGGAAGAGTAAGCAGTGTTGAAGGTGAAAGGAATGGCTATTTAATGACAATATAGGAAATATGAAAATTCATCTGCACTTGTTTTCTCACCATATAAATGCAAAGAGGACACAAATGAATGTTTATTTTAGTATCAGAGATAACAGTTGTAGACAAGTCTATTGGTTTTCTACTACTATGTAACAGATGACCATAGACTTACTGGTTACAATAAACACAAATTTATGATTTCAGTTTCCTAAGGTTTGCAGTCTGAGCACAGACTTTCTTGGTCTACTACTCAGGGTCTCACCAGGCTGAAGTCAAGTTGTCAGCCAGGCCTGTGATCTCATCTAAAGTTTCAGGTTCTCTTTCAAGCTCACTGGCTATTGGCAGCACACAGTTCCTTGAAGCTACAGGACTGAGGCCCTCAGCTCCTACCCAAGTTGTGACTGTTCCCTGTCTCCACAACTTGGCAGTTACTTCTTCAAGATCAAGGGGAAAAAGACACTTATTTTAAATCTCTTCTGTTGACCTCTAGAGATATTTTTTGTAGGGTATTCTTAGCTGGGAAACCCCATGGACAGAGGAGCCTGGTGGGCTAGAGTCCATGGGGTCATAGGAGTTGGATTGAGTAACTATACGGCAACAGCTGATTAGGAGAGGACCACCAGGATAACCTCTTTTTTGATTACCTTAAGGTCAATTGTTTAAGGACATTCACTATTTCTGCAAAATTCTTTCCCTTTCTCCATGTAAACTTTTCATAACAGCAATATATTATCAAAGTCACACTGGGCCCACCCACACTTAGTGAAGTCGCTTATGCAGGACATGTACCCTGGGGGTCAGTATCCAGGAGGCCAGGAGAGAGCTCTGCCTACCACGAAGAGCCTTCCCCAAGATGACTGCAACCTGATCATTTTCAACTTATGACACATAGAAGGAATACAGCCAGGAGAGAATCCACACTGTTTCAAAGTAACTACACAACCAGTAACATGTCTCTAAAAAAAAAAAAAGAAAAGAAAATTCTTAATAAATTTTATAACTATAGAAATATAAATTAATCACTTTTCATATACCTTTAAAAAGTTCAAAGTGCACTGAAACATTATGCATATATTTTTGGTATAAAAATATAAATTCTATTTTATGAGAAGGTATTTCTGTGTTGTATCACATGCTTATTTTAAGTTAGCCACATTATTAGTGAATTGAATTTCTGAATTAGACTTGGCAATAAGGCTGCTCCTACATTTTGCCTTCATTGTGGCATATTAGGAAAACTCTTTCACACTGGTAAGCTTTCAGAATAGGAAGGAAGACAGAAAACTGACATGTACAATGCCCTCAAATTAGGCTGTTGCCAAAGTCATTTATCACTTCATCTTAGGCAGCTTACCTCCCATTTTCTAGAAATCATTGTTTGCAATTTTGCACCTTTCATTTGAAATATTCTGACATCTCTATTTTTGTTTGAATACAACTTTACATTTAAACATCTTACTGCCTTGGATCTCAATGTAGAATTTATTTTATAAAATGCACATTCAATAAAAATAAACACTAAAAATCTTACAACTATTGAAATTATACAGAAGGAAATTAACAAGCCAATAGTATATACAACCTTGAGAAATTAAGCCAATAATATATATATAACCTTGAGAATTAGAAATGTTCCCTGGCATCCATACACAAATAGAGCATTAGAGCTTCCTGTTCATGTGTTGTATTATACAGAATATATAATGTCTTAGCTGTCCACTTCCTAAAGACATAAAAACAAGCAAAGCATTAAAAAGAGTCTTTCTTTAAGAATATATAATAGTCATTTTAGAAAAAAAAGTTTTCCTAGCATCTATTCATCTCCTTTTACAGTAATTTATGTAGTTGTAGTGACTCCTAACATCCCTAGGAGACTTGTACCAGATCAAGTCCTATTTAGGGGGTCTTCCATAAGACCCCTTTTGATAGAATTTATTGAAATCCATATGAATTTATTTTAGGCCCTGATGCTGTCTCAGTTCAGGCATTGGAATCAGACAAAATTAAAGGTGATCCTTGTGGCTCATTGTTGAGCCAGTGACCTTGGCCTATAATTTAATCTCTCTGAAGCCAATTTCTTCAGCTCTAAAGTCAGACATATAGAAATAATCAATGAAAAATGGTTAACATAATGTCTGAGACAAATTATGATCTGAGGAAGTAGCAGTTAATCTGCTATTATTAGAATATGGCCATCCTATATGTTCTGATAATCAAAGTGAATTTTTGGCTCCAGTTTTTGCTCTTGCTTTATGAAGCATTGGAAAAGAATGTAACAGTGGTTTAAGCAAAACAGTGCAAGAATTCATGCTTTTGCATAATGCATAACTGGTTAAACAAATGAAAGGACTGTGTTTGTTTGACCATCTGCATATCAGCCCCATACTGACCATATTCTACATTGTTTCTGTGATTTGGGAAAATGGGCATCATTCAATGCTTTGTGTTAGAACTGGAAGAAAAATTACATTATTCAACATAACCCATTCCCAATTTTGAGCCTTTTTATTTTGGGAGTATCTGTCTTTTCCTTTTAAGTTTGAGGAAAAATAATAAAAACCCTAAACAAAAATTGTGGTGCATGTAGCTGAGGAGTTGATACAATTTATGTCATTACTTCAAAAAAAAATCTCTATATTTGGGAAAGAGATTATATCGATTTTGCCAGATTTTAACTCCTGGGGATGTTGTTGACATTCTCAGTCTGCCATAGTTCATCAGAACATGGCTGTCTTTAGCAAAGACAGATGTCTGCCCAACCTTCTGCACTAAACGCTGATCTCTGCTTTGCGTAACTCCTGCCAAGCACTTGATGTTCACATAGAAGTCAATGATCACTGTCATTTTTGTGCCAAAATTTCCTTTATGCAAAAACACTCATAACTAGAGTTTCTGAAATGAATATACTATGTTCTGGTCATCACCACAGCTAACTATTTTATATTTACTCAGTGAAACAATTAAAAAAAAATACTACTCTTTTATACCTTGAGGCTGCTCACGTCAACCAAAAGAAACAAAATACATTACTGAGATAAGGCTAGGAGAGTCGGCTAGTTGAATCGTTGACTCGGTCACTATGTTTTCATCGAAAGTCTACTTTGATTACAGATGTTTTCAAGGAAACTGGGAAACAAATGGGGCTTATCTTTGAAAAACTTAAAATTCTATTCTGAAATTTATAATCTAGAGTCTACAGAAAACACTAATTTAAAACCAGTACCCTCCATCCAAATTATCCATTTTTGTTTAAATTGCATTCTGTTCCTTCAGTCTTCAGGCTTTATTTTTAGGTCTTTCCAGTTGTATGACCCTAGTCATTTCACTAATCCACTTAAGCTTCAGTTTCCTTGTTTGGAAAACAAATATTAAAGTAGTTGTTACCTCAAGAATTTTTCTGAGGGAAAATATGATAACTAAAAATCATTACTATCTGATAGAGACAAAAAGCTAAGCACTAGGAATCAGAATAATAATGATGGTTGTGTGCATAATATCACAACAATAAAAAGTTACAGTGATAGTCTGTGTTTGTTCATGATTGAGTTTCACTGCAATGCTAACACTTCAGAATAAATATCACATGTAATTATAGTCACTGGATAACAGAATCTTGGTGTTTGTTTGAACATATGAGATGAAACACTGCAATATTACTAGCTTCACAGAGGAGGATACTGATGTCCAGAAAGGCCATGCAACTTGCTTGTTAGGGGTTCAGTCAGTTCAGTCTCTCAGTTGTGTCCGACTTTTTGCGACCCCATGAAACATAGCACGCCAGGCCTCCCTGTCCATCACTAACTCCCGGAGTTCACTCAGACTCACGTCCATCCATGATGCCATCCAGCCATCTCATCCTCGGTCGTCCCCTTCTCCTCCTGCCCCAATCCCTCCCAGCATCAGGGTCTTTTCCAATGAGTCAACTCTTCGCATGAGGTGGCCAAAGTACTGGAGCTTCAGTTTTAGCATCATTCCTTCCAAAGAAATCCCAGGGTTAATCTCCTTCAGAATGGACTGGTTGGATCTCCTTGCAGTCCAAGGGACTCTCAAGAGTCTTCTTCAACACCACAGTTCAAAAGCATCAATTCTTCGGCGCTCAGCCTTCTTCACAGTCCAACTCTCACATCCATACATGACCACAGGAAAAACCATAGCCTTGACTAGACGGAACTTAGTTGGCAAAGTAATGTCTCTGCTTTTGAATATACTATCTAGGTTGGTCATAACTTTTCTTCCAAGGAGTAAGCACCTTTTAATTTCATGGCTGCAGTCACCATCTGCAGTGATTTTGAAGCCCCAAAAAACAAAGTCTGACACTGTTTCTACTGTTTCCCCATCTATTTCCCATGAAGTGATGGGGCCAGATGCCATGATCTTCGTTTTCTGAATGTTGAGCTTTAAGCCAACTTTGTCACTCTCCTCTTTCACTTTCAACAAGAGGCTTTTTAGCTCCTCCTCACTTTCTGCCATAAGGGTGGTGTCATCTGCATATCTGAGGTTATTGATATTTCTCCCAGGAATCTTGATTCCAGCTTGTGCTTCCTCCAGCCAAGCATTTCTCATGATGTAGTCTGCATAGAAGTTAAATAAGCAGGGTGACAATATACAGCCTTGACGTACTCCTTTTCCTATTTGGAACCAGTCTGTTGTTCCATGTCCAGTTCTAACTGTTGCTTCCTGACCTGCATACAGATTTCTCAAGAGGCAGGTCAGGTGGTCTGGTATTCCCATCTCTTTCAGAATTTTCCACAGTTTACTGTGATCCACACAGTCAAAGGCTTTGGCATAGTCAATAAAGCAGAAATAGATGTTTTTCTGGAACTCTCTTGCTTTTTCCATGATCCAGCGGATGTTGGCAATTTGATCTCTGGTTCCTCTGCCTTTTCTAAAACCAGCTTGAACATCAGGGAGTTCACGGTTCACGTATTGCTGAAGTCTGGCTTGGAGAATTTTGAGCATTACTTTACTAGCATGTGAGATGAGTGCAATTGTGCGGTAGTTTGAGCATTCTTTGGCATTGCCTTTCTTTGGAATTGGAATGAAAACTGACCTTTTCCAGTCCTGTGGCCACTGCTGAGTTTTCCAAATTTGCTGGCAAATTGAGTGCAGCACTTTCACAGCATCAGCTTTCAGGATTTGAAACAGCTCAACGGGAATTCCATCACCTCCACTAGCTTTGTTCATAGTGATGCTTTCTAAGGCCCACTTGACTTCACATTCCAAGATGTCTGGCTCTAGATTAGTCATCACATCATTATGATTATCTGGGTCATGAAGATCTTTTTTGTACAGTTCTTCCGTGTATCTTGCCACCTCTTCTTAATATCTTCTGCTTCTGTTAGGTCCAAACCATTTCTGTCCTTTATCGAGCCCATCTTTGCATGAAATATTCCCTTGGTATCTCTAATTTTCTTGAAGGGGTGGGGAGCTCTTTTTCTGCATTATTCTGCATTACAGTTATAACTTAACAATGACTGAACACTTATTAGGTCTAAGGAATGCACTAAAAGTACCAATATTATTACATTTATTATTAATCTTCATAGCAATCTTATGATGCCTATAGGTTAACTGCTATTATCTCTATTTCTATCCATGGAGAAACTATGGCTTCTCTGCTGTGGATAGTGAATCCTAGGTATGAACATATTTAACCAAACTCTAGTACCCAAATATATGACCACTTTGCCATGTGGATGAATTTGTACATATGTCTGTATGTATGTGTGAGTGTTTAATTATACAAATGAGATGTATGAGTTAAAAACACATATGTGGTGATTTTTATAGATTTTCATTGCTGTTTTTTTACCCCTCTTCCTTAGGTTTAAAGAGTATACATTTTAGTTTTTTAAAACCTTACAATGTTCATTTGTAGTAATGGTTCAGAACATGAGAAATTAGATGATTTAGGGAAAGGAATTCAGAAAATGTTCAGATGACCTTCAAGTTAATAGCTTCAAAACAAGAAGAAAAAGAAAATTGACCTAAATAAATAAATCTGGGATAGTGTCCAGGAGGCAGAAGTCCATATTCTTCAATTAAGAATAAGAGGAAGAAAAATTAAGCAGAGCAAAACAAAACAAAAAACAAGAAATGGTATAGATATGCAATTGAAAAGGGGTGGTTTCTTCTATACAACAGGTTAAATATATTTTAAAAATAGTGTTTTAACAAAAGGCAAACATGGCATAGCATTATTTTGAAAAGGATGTAATATATGAGTTTAGTATTAAATGTTCTATTATCTATAGTCTATATTTGTATCTGCATATGTGCTCACTCCTGTCTGACTCTCTCCAACCCCAAGGATTGTAACTCACCAGCTCCTCTGGGATTTTCCATGGGATTTTCCAGGCAAGAATACTGGAGTGGGTTGTCATTTCCTTTTCCACATATTCTATGTTAGTCAATCACTAATACTGAAGGCTGGAAGAGAATCCTCTACGGAGCTTATGAATTTCTGAATATTTTACAAACAGCACTGAGTGCCATTATTCTAGAATATTTTTTAAGGCAACATTCTATAGCACAAAGCATTGAAGAGAAAGGTAGATAGTACCTCTCTCCAGTATAATATTCATGTTCTTTAAACTGAGATTTCCTCTCCTGTAACACAATCCACTGTATATGCAAGTGTCACCTGACCTTTTGTCTATAACTTGGGCTTCCAAGTGACTCTGGTAAAGAATATGTATGTCAACACAGGAGTTGTGGGCTCAATCCCTGGGTCAAGGAGATCTTCTCGAAAAGGAAATGGCAACCCACTATCGTATTCTTGCCTGGAAAGTCCCATGGACAGAGGAGCCTAGTAGAGGGCTATAGTCCATAGGGTTGCAAAAGAATAGAACACATTTAGAAACTAAATACAACTGGGAGTTTGCACTTGAAAAATGGACATCGAATGCACTCTTGCTCAATGTTTCATGCTGTGTTGAAAGAAAAAAATTCTTCTGTCCCTCAATCTAGGAATCTCGTGTCTTCTACCAACATTCAAGAAACAAACATTTTAGTCTGCAAGTAGAGTAAGATGTCAGACTTCTAACCATTCTTGATATTAAAGTTTCTCAAATAATGTCAACTGACTGTTGAATAGGCCCCTTTGGGCCTGTCCAACTGAATGAGACATTTCTTTTCTCCACGAAACAAGTTTTGGAAATGGATTTCTCATTTATTCTTTTTTTTTTTTAACAAAAAATAGAAAGGGGGCTTTAATTCTCAGCAGACAGAGAGGGGAACACGGTTGGCTCGTGCCTCAAGAACTGTCCCCTCGCTCTGTGAGGAGTCTAGAGGCTTATATAAGGCAAGGGCTTGGCAGTCAGGAATCAGCTAGAAGTCGTGATGAGGACAAATGTGATAGATCTTGATTTCTTCCTCTTGCATTGTTTCAAAGACAGTCATGGACTGGTGTCTGCTGCTGCTAAGTCGCTTCAATCGTGTCCGACTCTGTGCGACCCCATAGACGGCAGCCCACCAGGCTCCCCCGTCCCTTGGATTCTCCAGGCAAGAACACTGGAGTGGGTTGCCATTTCCTTCTCCATCATTTATTCTTAACATTCTTTACATTTTCCCCTGTGGGGGGATATTTATTTAAATACATTTCTTAAAGGCCTTCACTTTGGGGAAGTCCCTGGTGGTCCAGTGGTTAGGGCACCACAGGTTTACTGCTGAGGGCACTGGTTCAATCCCTGGTCTGGGAACTAAGATCCCTCAAACCACATACAGTGGCCAAGAAATAAAATAAACTAAAGGCCCTTGCTTTCATTCTCCTTCCATTATGTCACTTCAGTCGTGTTCCTTGAGTTTTGCCTTTTGAACAAAATAGTATTCAGATACTTACTATGCTACATCAGTTTAGTTCAGTCATTCAGCTGTGTCCGATTCTTTGTGACCCCATGGACTGTAGCGCATAGGGGATTTCACCTATGTGCTACATAGGAGAAACTATCAGTGTGTGTATGGAATCCTTCGCACTGTTTATATATATAAGCATTTTTGAAAGTCCCACATCTGCAATATAATAATTTCCACTTTTTGTGACATTAACACTTTTTAGTTCCCAGACATAGACAAAAGACTTGAAAGGAAGTGATTTCTTCATACTCATTCAGAAAATTTGAAAGAGAATCTTTGTTAAAATTGCAGCTGTATATCAGTCTAGGTCAGTAGCTGCTTGATTTGGTATATCTGGAGTATGTGAAAGTCAAAAAAGGACAAAATTGCTAAAAATTTTGCCTTGTCACTTCATTTCAGAATCTATTTATCTTTCATGATCATGAACAACTGAATTATTATCCCTAGAACTTCCAGAAAACATATTGTATGGATGCTAAAACTTTATTAGCTAATAAAATTTCTTTTTTTTAAAGCTTTATTATTTTTTTATTTTTTTTAATTTTTATTTTTACTTTATTTTACTTTACATTACTGTATTGGTTTTGCCATACATTGACATGAATCCGTCTCGGGTGTACATGAGTTCCCAATCCTGAACCCCTGCCCCCCACCTCCCACCCCATATCAACTCTCTGGATCATCCCTGTGCACCAGTCCCAGGCATCCTGTATTCAACATAGACTGGCAATTCATTTCTTACATGATAGTATACATGTTTCAGTGCCATTCTCCCAAAACATCCCACCCTCTCCCTCTCCCTCTCCCTCAGAGTCTAAAAGTCCGTTCTATACATCTGTGTCTCTTTTTAGCTAATAAAATTTCATCTGGTGACATTATAAATTATAAGTGGCTGAAAGTGCATGTTATTCTACATGACTGGCTAAAATGTCATCAGTAAACATTAATGGGACATTACTTGTAACATGCTCTATGCCAGGCACTATACAGTAAATTAAAAGAAAAATAATTAAGCCAGTGTGTTTCTCAGTCAACTACATGAGAGGAACAAGGATTAGCCATACAGTCATAGACTGTTAACATGAAAACGTTCAGCCTGGAGTGACTTTTAGGCATTCTACTCTAGAAGGATCTTTACTCACAAGATGAAATGAAACACATATGTCTCTATCTTTAAGTAGCCAAGACACATCTGTGTCTTCTGAGCTATCAAATTACTTATCATATTTCTTCTCTCTAAAAAAAATGTGCTTTTATCATTTAGTACTGACTTAAAAAATATATGCTGAATAATCACAGTGGTGGTAATTTTTATGAGAGTATATAGTAAAGGGCCTCATATGCCCACAGAGGTGCCTTGTTGAGGGATCCAGGATGTCATTAAATTTTCTCTGTTCTCTCATTAGGAATTATGATCGCATGGAAAGGTAAGAGTTAGTAGGAGAAAACTGTAGATGCACAAATTCAAAGGCCACTATCATTTGACAGATTCTAGTCAACTGGAAGGGACCTTGAGATCAGTTATTCAAACTACAGTATGAGCAGAACACTGGATGATATCTGAGATGCAGTTGATATGAAAAAATTGCAAGAGAAAAATAAACACAAAATAATAAAAGCTAATTAGAATCTTCTGAAATGTGATGATATACCTTCACCCATTAAAAACAACAAATAGTCATAATGGAAGCTGCTATTCTTATATGAGAGATCCTATATTCCCTAATGATTTAGGAGTGAAGATTTGAGTTCCTGCCAAAATATGAGAGATTTCCAAATAGGAGCGTTCACTTCTTATGAAGTCTATTTTCCTTTTCTAAGTTAAAAACAAGTATTTTTATCATTTGCTTTTTAAATCTTGCAAAGTAAAGATTATTTATTTATTTTTGTATTTCCTGATTACCATGCATACTCTGGAATTCTGTACCCTTCAAAGACTGTAAATTATTCTCCTGACTCCGTAGAAGTCGTTAGGATTTGATTAACTGTCACCTTTTACGTCCATAATTCTTCTTTAGGTTACTGAAGTTCTCTTGAAAAGAATATATCTCAATATATCTCTGAGCAGATCTCAAATTTAGAATTTGGAAATCCAAATTTACCAGAGAGAAATCATCTTTCAGAAGCTTACTGAACCAAGGATCCTTTAAAAAGATTTTCTTAACATTTGGGGGAAGCTATCTATACCACTTTACTTTGAATAGTCTGGTTTTCCATGGCTCAAGAGGGAAAAACAGATGTAAATATGGCTATAGAAAGACAGAGAAAAGTGGAGGTTAGTGTCTTTTTCCCAATGTGTGTGTACAGAAGGTAATAAAAGACAAGTCCAGGAATCACTGATGCCTGCCAATTTGTAGCTAATTTTTGAGCAAAGGGGTTTTAAAACCCACATTCCCATCCATCACAGCTTCCTCTCTTGAATTTTTTTATAAACTGCTCTTGTTGAGTTCCCTTTAAGGAAGTCACTCCCCTCCTTTTCCCTAGTCCAGGGAAAGTGGGCTAAAGGGTATTTCATTTGCTGAAGGTGACTTGAATTCTTTCTTACCAAAATGCTCCTTTAGATCAAGTGAAAGCACTCATAATCTTATTTGTAGACTTCACTCATCTGAGGTTGCTGTCTTGAGGACTGTTGAGCAAAATTTTCTGTTGCCTTAATTAAGCCCATTTTTTCCCCACAGTTAGGAGAAACAGGGTTTCTTTTCTGTGGGGCTGATGAGGCATAGTCCTCTGCTTGTCGTGTTTCTGTGTTGATAATAAGCTTCAGAGCTGGAAATCTTTTCCATGTGTTTCTAGTTTGGGATCTTAGCAAATTGTCCCTCTGGTCTGGTAGGAAGCTGTTATACATTATTGAAAGATCTTTTGTATGAGTTAGAATTACTTCACCAAACTTAAATTATGGTATTCAGAATTCATCCTTGCCATATGGAGCAGTGTTATAAAATATATTGATCTATGTCACTGGATATACATCATTTCAGAAACTGATCGGCCCCTTCTGTTGTATTTAAAACATTGAGAGGAGCACCCCTTATTCTCTTACATGTTACGAGTCATAGTTTTAGACTTTATTTTCCATTATATCTTAATATAAACATTCTATATGCATGCTTCCTTTACACATACATATACATATATGTGAGTATATAGAAAAAACTCCAGAAAACATGTAAAAATATAATGAATGCATTCATTGATCTAAAACATACTAAATGCAAAAAAAAAAATAGTTTGCATCTATATCCAAACTTCAGAATAAGTCAAGATACTCAAAAGACTGAAAACCTATAGTATTTCTCTTTTTTCAACCCCCACAGAATTAAGGAACAACTGCTGCATTCAGAGTACCTTTCCTTCTTTATAAAAAGCTTTATAGAAGGCCAAGACACAAAGATAAGAACTGTTTGATTCTACATAAATGGTTGTCCTGTGGGGATCAAAATCTTGTCCAGATCCAAAGCACCAGGCATCTATCCACATTACAAAACTCCTATGAGTTGGCTGTAGAGAAGCAATACTTCTGAAGGCCGCAAGAGTCTCCTTGAAGTAGAGGAAATGTTTCTCTTCTGAATCACCTCCTTAGAAGTTTTGTTCTCTTTTTTTTTTTTTCAGCCTCCCAAATCTTAGTGCTTTCTGCCACTTTAAACACATGTTTGCTCATGTGCAAAATACTTGTCCAAGCCCTACTAAGACTAGGATTAACGCATTGAAAGTGAAAGTCGCTCAGTCCTGTCCCTGTCCATGGAATTCTCCAGGCCAGAATACTGGAGTGGGTAGCCTTTCCCTCCTCCAGGGGACCTTCCCAATCCAGGGATTGAACCCAGGTCTCCTGCATTGTGAGCAGATTCTTTACCAGCTGAGCCACCAGGGAAGCCCGTTAACACATTAAGGGCATGAAAATCTTTGTCTCTAGTAGGGCTTAGAAACTATATCTATTTAAATTGCTATCATTTCAAATGCTCTGGGAACCATACATTTTGATGTAACTACTAGAATTCTATTTTAGAATGGTTAGATTAAAATAAAGTATCTCTGTAAGGCGGGGGGTGGGGGGGGAACTGCAAGAAGAGATGAATGAATCTCTTCAGTGATTCAGGAAAAAAAAATCAAACAGAACTGAAAAGTTATGAACTGGTTCTTTCAGGAAAACTAATAAAATGGTGAAATCATTGGAAAATACATTTAAGAAACCAAAAATCACAACATAAAATTCGAAAAATCAAAGGTAATACAGTAAGAGACATAACGATTTTTACTAAAAAAACAGAGACCATTGTTATTTAGTTACTAAGTTGTTTCCAACACTTTTATAATCCCATGGGCTATAGATCATCAGGCCCTCTGTCCATGAAATTTTCCAAGCAAGAATACTGGAGTGGGTTGCTATTTCCTTCTCCAGGGGATCTTCCTTGATCAAGGATTGAGTCTGTGTCTCTTGCATTGGCAGGCAGATTCTTTACCACTGAGCTACCAGGTTACATTTGACTGCTGGGACTGATAAGCCTTGTTAGTTTGCTTTATATTTACACTGGATCACACATCACAAGTGTGAGATGAATGGGAGGAAGGAGAATCAAAGCTGTTGCACAGTTACCAGAGAGGTAAGTTAGACCTACATACAGGCATCAACCCTGCCAAGGGAAGATGACACCAAACTAGTGCTCTGGCTTTATAAGATACACCAGGTAGGAAAGGAAGCTACCCTCTTGGGTATACATTTTGGTAGGGGGAGCTGGACAACTAGCAGGATAGTCCAATGCAATGAAATAAACATGACATTGGCAGTAGGTGGGGAGGAGGAGAAGGAGTTGGGAACAGGAAGGTACTAGAATGAATCTGCTCATGGCTGCCTTGTGGTGGCACTGGAGCCAGAGAAGAGGAGAGATGAGACTTGAAGAGGTAAGCAGAGCCTAGAGAGTGAAGCAGCATCACAAAAATTGGTCATCTCTATTTTTCTTTTTCTCTTGAAGCCATCTTTCTGGGGCTCATTGATCTTTTACAGCATGATACGGGCTATGACAATGCTTACCCTGGTTACTCAGTGGTAACCTAAGATTTTAACCAGTACAATCTCACTCCATATTCCACACTTGTAATCACGACACTCTGATGTTGCTTTCAAATGATGTGTGAGACTATTGAGTCAATATCTAGAATAATTTGTGGAGCTGACACCCACTAACCAGTAGTTTTAATCCTTTCAGTGTATATTTGAGCGAATAGTTTAATATGGCTGAACAATAGCACCTAGAAGAAGAAGGCCTGGACCACATTAGTATCAAATATGTTTGCTGCATGAATAAATATGTCTTCCAAAATAAAATATAATTTATAGCTAGCAAGCAAAAATATCATCAATACTAGGATATAATTTGATTTTTTACAAAGATATTAAAGAACTCTTAAGAAAATTGAAGATAGCAACTCATATATGTGGAATATGAATAAAACTGGTATAGATCATCTACCTTATTTACAAAGCAGAAGTAGAAACGCAGACCTGGAAAACAAACATACGCACACCAAACAGGAAGGGTCCCGTGAGAGGATGAATTAGGAGATTGGGATTGACATATATACACTAATGATATTCTGGATAAAATAGATAACTAATGAGAACCTACTGTATGCATAAGGAACTCGGTGCTCTGTGGTGACATAGTAGTAGCAGTTAATTGCTAACTGTGTCTGTCTCTTTACGACTCTATGGACTGGAGCTCACCAGGTTCTTTTGTCCATGGGATTCTCCAGGCAAGACTACTGGAGTGGATTGCCATTCCCTCCTCCAGAGGAGCTTCAGGACCCAGGGACTGAACCTGGTCTCCCACATTGCAGGCAGATTCTTTACCGTTTGAGCTACAGGGAAGTCCTTTTGAGCTACAGAGAAGTCCTGTGGTGACATAAATGGGAAGGAAATCAAAAAATGGGGGACTATATGTATATGTATAGCCGACTCACTTTGCTATAAAGTAGAAACTGACACAACATTGTAAATCAGCTATACTCTGATAAAAATTTTTAAAAGAAGAAAATGAAGATAGCAAAGAGTAAAGCTCTAATTTTCTCATCACTTGTTCATACAATTATTATTATTATTATTTTTTTTACTTAATTAATTTTGCCCAATACTTTAAACAAGAAGTTTAAGTTCTTTCTCTATTGGTTAGTTAGTGCTTAGTACCTAAACTATTATCGATGCTTACTTTACTCAATACCTTTAGATATTATTTTAGATACATAATGATCAGAATGCCTGGATTTAATCCTAGCTCTACCATTGAGAACTGGGTATTTATCAGACTAAGGGCAGAGGAGTACAGTCATGGGAAAATTCACTAGAAGGCAAGATGGTATATATATGAGAGGTAGACATTTTGGGGAGACATATTTCAATGGTTCTTTCTTATTCTGCATGTACTGTCCTTATGTTCCACAGAATCTTTTCAAGTGTACTTGTTTATAATGAACAATATTAGAATTTAGAATGCCTTCTTCTGGACAAGAGTGAAAGAAAAGGAAGTCAGCAAAATAAAATCAAAGTCCCTCTAGGTTTTTCTGTCCATGGGATTTTCCAGGCAAGAATACTGGAGTGGACTGCCATTTCTTCCTCTAGGAATACTTATACATCATGAGCTGATAGTGCTTAAAGTATTAGGGATGTGTAACTGACAACAACCTATTCTGGTCAAAATGAAAAAGAAAATTCCCTTCCTCGCTCACTATGTTTGTTTTCCTCCATGGGCACTTTCCCTATACTATCTTGGATTTTCCTGTTTATTTCACTTCTGCTTAATAAACATTTATTTGAACAGCACTGGGAATACTCAGTTATAGAGTTTATGACACTGAGTAGAGCAGATAGCAAACTGTTCACCCTCATGCGACCTCCCTTAAATCAATTTTTAATAATTATGTTTAAAAAGTCAAAGCCAAACAAAACACTCATTCACCCTTGGTAAGTGCAAGAGCCAAGTACACCTTGAACTATACATACATATTCAATAACTGATTTGAAATCAGAATGTCCTCATGCCTCTAGCCTATAGGTCCAATCAGGTCACACTAATATAAATTCCCAAATATTGCTGGCCTGTTCTCCGCATAATTTGAGGAAATCAGTGTCTACTTCAACATCTCTCCCAGTTGTTTCTGAGAGTCTCTAGACTATGTCTAAGAGGAATCAGAAGGACATCTGCGTCAGTTCTGTGTTCTTTTGCAGAAGTGCTCTGCTGGCTGTGCCAGGGGCTGGTGATGGGCACTGCTGTCCCTTCAGTGGCAGTACCTCTTACCCCACGGCAGATACTCTGACCCCTGAGCTGACAAACCTATGCAGATGCCTGGGGCAGAGTGGGGTTGTTTTCAAGTTGTATATGTTGGACATGGTATGCTAAAGCTGGTGCAGCCACAGGACAAAACGAGAACAAGCCTACAAGGAAAACGTTGATTATAATCCCAGGTCCCAGAGAAGGGAGTGAATGCATGCTATTTAGGGCCACGGGGGATGGCACTAGCATAGGGACAGGAGGTGGCAGGGAAAGAGCAGGAGGAACTCAGCCCATTGAGCCTGTATTGAGGGCTCCACAGGAAGAGTAAGGCAAGGCAGGGTCAACAGTTTAGCACAGGTTAATTTGAATAATTTCAGATAACTTGGGCTAGATGGTCTTTAGTTGCCTGAAACTGGCCCTGGGCTGATGAAGACAAGAACATCCCTTCCCAGGGTGCACACGCCAGAGAAAGGAGATATGGGGCTAGCCGGGTTAGTTTGCATATCAAAGGTATGTTCCCCACTGGGTCCTTTGCTATATCTAAGAATTGCCTAGCCAGCAGGGACAGTCTCTGCTCAGCAAGAAAAGTAAGTTTTTGTTTTATGATGTCAAAACATCATAGCACAGAGAGAAAAAAAAGTTATATAATATATAGGGAGAAAAGGAACATTTCTCAATTCTGGATTATATGTGTCAGCATCTGGGCTCAGAATTGGCACTGTTTGGGTCAAAACTCTGTCTGTTCTAAAAACTGGTTTAACTTCTGCCTTACTCCTTCCCTCTGTGATAGTCCAGACTTGGTCCCTGGGAATCTGGCTGAGGGAAGGCTTTCTATTATTTATCATTTTCCTTCTTCTGTGATCTATTACCAACATCACAAAAATGTTGAAAGCTCTATTCCCAACATCTATGTCGTCTACCACAAATACAGATATTTCGAGCAAACCACTTCCTCAGATTAACTTCTTATGGCTATTAATTGGTTGTTAAATTTCAGGTAGAGAGGATCACCTTCCTTGTATTTTTCTAACCCATCACTTACAAACTCATCAATTCTTTTTTCGGAGCCCCATGAATTGTCAAGTATTCTAATTAATACTTGAATAATTCATAAGTGATTATTTTAACTCTTAAAGATACAGAAAGATTTGACATCTAATCAGTTCCCAGTCTTATTATTTGAGTGTCAAAATACATTGCTCTTGACCTTTGGGCTCAGCATATACTGCCAGATCCTGAACACTGCACACAATTCTTCTCTGGTCAAGGCACCTCCTCAGCCTCAAACAAAGGTGTAGCTCTCAACATCCAGACTGCTTAGTTCCCACAAACAGTCTCTCTTTTTTTTTGTTTTGTTTTCCCAGTCTTCTATAAGGACATCAACTGGCTGCAGAAACATCACCTCTGGAAAGACCCAGAACACAAATTAATCCCCTGATTACCCTACCTCTTCATCCCTCATCCCTCACTCTATCTAGTGGCCTTAATTTTATGGTAAACTCTCAGAATACAAAGAGTTTAATTTACGTCTCTTTCTTGTCAAGCTTTCTAAGGAAGCCTAGTTTTAGTGATTCCAAGATAGTTTTCTGGCAATTCTTTCACTAGAAAAAATAAAAACTACAACTCTAATCTTTGGCAGGGAAGCCTCTGTTAGAGTACTTGATACGCAAGCACACCCTGAATACCAGTTGAGCCTCAGTCTCAACTCTGACTAAATATTTATCAACGTTGATCATTCTATGGTCATTTGGCATTTGAAGGAAATTAGAAAGGTGGATTTTAAAAACAAAATTCAAATGATCTGTTTATGATACCTGAACACGAAAATTTACTGTGAAAAATATTTACCTAGTAAAACATCTTAATAAAAAAGAGGTAAGATTAAGCTCATGTTGTTTGGGAAGTTAATTAAAAAAACACCTGTTTTTAGATGTATACTGTATGAGAATTTTCTCTCTAGATAATAAAAAACTTGGTGATATACCTTATTTAAGAGACTTTAAAAATTTTGTAACAGGTAACAACTTTTTAATGCTAAGTAAAATACTTTCAAATAACAGCTTGGGAGATTTTGTTTGTTTGTTTAAATGAACACTGAGTACTTCATGAAGATTTATTTTCTGAAGTTGTAGGAAATATTGATTATATTCTTTTCCTCCTTGCATTTCATAGTATTTTATTCCATTTTAATTTTTATATACTTTTAGACTTGACTAACATTAGAGAATAAAGGATTATTAGATGGTAGTGCCTTTGTAATAACACTATTAACTTGGGAATAATTCTGGGATGACACTGACTTATGCTATCAGACTCAATTATCTCTCTGACCCCCTGGGCTACATTCCCTTTCAGCAAAGGATCTGTGTTGACCTTTATTATATCTATTATGGATACAAAGAATGAATTTCTCAAAGCACAAGATCAGAATTGTTTGGTAAGAATATAGGGAAATGGCTAACATTTCAAGGTAAATTTATGCATACTCTAAATATACATTTAAAGCATAAAATAGTAGTCACTACATCTCTTTAATAATGAGATGTTTAAAAATCATTACCATAATGAAAAATAAGTTGCTCCAGTATTTATTGAACTTATATTTCATGTTAAATAAATGAAGTTGAGTTCAGTTCAGTGGCTCAGTTGTGTCCGACTCTTTGAGACCCCCATGAATTGCAGTACGCCAGGCCTCCCTGTCCATCACCAACTCCTGGAATTCACTCAGACTCATGTCCATCGAGTCCGTGATGCCATCCAGCCATCTCATCCTTGGTCATCCCCTTCTCCTCCTGCCCCCAACTCCTCCCAGCATCAGAGTCTTTTCCAATGAGTCAACTCTTCGCATGAGGTGGCCAAAGTATTGGAGTTTCAGCTTTAGCATCAGTCCTTCCAAAGAAATCCCAGCATTGATCTCCTTTAGAATTGACTGGTTGGATCTGCTTGCAGTCCAAGGGACTCTCAAGGGTGTTCTCCAACACCACAGTTCAAAAGCATCAATTCTTTGGCACTCAGTTTTCTTCATAGTCCAACTCTCACATTCATACATGACTATTGGAAAAACTTGTGCCTTGACTAGATGGACTTTTGTTGGCCAAGTAATGTTTCTGCTTTTGAATATACTATCTAGGTTGCTTTTCTTCCAAGGAATAAGCATCTTAATTTCATGGCTGCAGTCACCATCAGCAGTGATTTTGGAGCCAAAAAAAAATAATAAAGTCTGACACTGTTTCCACTGTCTCCATCTATTTCCCATGAAGTGATGGTACCAGATGCCATGATCTTCGTTTTCTGAATGTTGAGCTTTAAGCCAACTTTTTCACTCTCCTCTTTCACTTTCATCAAGAGGCCTTTTAGTTCCTCTTCACTTTCTGCCATAAGGGTGGTGTCATCTGCATATCTCAGGTTATTGATATTTCTCCTGGCAGTCTTGATTCCAGCTTGTGCTTCTTCCAGCCCAGCATTTCTCATGATGTACTCTGCATGTAAGTTTAATAAGCAGGGTGACAATATACAGCCTTGACGTAGTACGTTTCCTATTTGGAACCAGTCTATTGTTCCATGTCCAGTTCTAACTGTTGCTTCCTGACCTGCATATAGGTTTCTCAAGAGGCATGTCAGGTGGTCTGGTATTCCCATCTCTTTCAGAATTTTCCACAGTTTATTGTGATCCACACAGTCAAAGGCTTTGGCATAGTCAAGAAAGCAGAAATAGATGTTTTTCTGGAACTCTCTTGCTTTTTCCATGATTGATTCCAGCTTGTGCTTCTTCCAGCCCAGCATTTCTCATGATGTACTCTGCATGTAAGTTTAATAAGCAGGGTGACAATATACAGCCTTGACGTAGTACGTTTCCTATTTGGAACCAGTCTATTGTTCCATGTCCAGTTCTAACTGTTGCTTCCTGACCTGCATATAGGTTTCTCAAGAGGCATGTCAGGTGGTCTGGTATTCCCATCTCTTTCAGAATTTTCCACAGTTTATTGTGATCCACACAGTCAAAGGCTTTGGCATAGTCAAGAAAGCAGAAATAGATGTTTTTCTGGAACTCTCTTGCTTTTTCCATGATCCAGCAGATGTTGGCAATTTGATCTCTGGTTCCTCTGCCTTTTCTAAAACCAGCTTGAACACCTGGAAGTTCATGGTTCAGATATTGCTGAAGCCTGGCTTGGAGAATTTTGAGCACTACTTTACTAGCGTGTGAAGTGAAGTGAAGTGAAGTGAAGTCACTCAGTCGTGTCTGACTCTTTGTGATCCCGTGGACTGTAGCCTACCAGCCTCTGTCCATGGGATTTTCTAGGCAATAGTACTGGAGTGGATTGCCATTTCCTTCTCCAGGGAATCTTCTCGACCTAGGGATCGAGCCCTGGTCTCCTGTATTGTAGAGAGATGCTCTACCGTCTGAGCCACCAGGGAAGTCTCACAGTAGCATGTGAGATGAGTGCAATTGTGCAGTAGTTTGAACATTCTTTGGCATTGCCTTTCTTTGGGATTGGAATGAAAACTGACCTTTTCCAGTCCTGTGGCCACTGCTGAGTTTTCCAAATTTGCTGGCATATTGAGTGCACCGTTTTCACAGCATCATCTTTTAGGTGTTACCTATTTAAATAAACTCTTAATCACTGCTTAAGATAAATACACTTGAATTTTATTAAAATAATCATAAAGATACAGAACAGAGGAATCCTTAATAGTAAAAGCACAAAGCTAGGGCTGACAGTCAAACTTTTGGCTAACTTTGGGAGGACTTTCCATTAGTTATAAGCAGACTAACTCTGACATATGTAGACTTGGAACAAGAATATAAATGAAGACTCCTAGACATGTGCTGGATGTATTCCAAAAATGCCCCTTTTTTTCTACCCCTCCTGTACTCTTGGCCTTGTGATCTGAATTTGTAGCTCATTTCATTAAGTAGAATATCCTCTTCTACCATTTGCACTTGTGCTGACCTTGTGACTTGTTTGTGCCAATAAAGTGAATGGAAATAGTATGTCGATAGTTGTGAGACTAAACTTGATAAGACCTTGCACACATCTGCTTTTTCTTTTCAAACTCTGATACCACCAGCCAGCATGGGCTCCCAGAACAGAGTTTACCATGTCAGTTGAGACCATTTTAAGCTAACCAGCCTCCATTCAAGGAGCTAGGTGACCATCTAGATAGTTCATTAGAATTGTCTAACCAACCCATAGATCCATAATTTCCAAGGATTATTTACACGTATGCATTTTAGGATCTTAATTATTAAATTTCCTTACATTTTAAAAAGTTATAACACTTTTCAATGTTACAGAAAAAGTAGATAAGTAATAAACATTCTTGATGATGTTGTATTATTTCTAAACTGGCCATATGATACAGAATATTTTTTCAGACAGTTTTCAGATAGTTTCATTGATTTAAAAAGATGAATTTTAAATGTGATGAAATGTTTTACAACAAATTGAGTTATAGTTTTAAGATACTTAAAAATGATTTTTTTGATTTGATGCATTTATTTCTTAGGTAGTTGGCTGTTATATAGCTCAACATAAAACAACAGTATGTAGTATATCCTTTGGTGACTTAAAAATGCTGACAAATGGAGCAACATCAGAAAATTTATTGTGTTATAAACAATCATGTATTTGAAGCATCAAATATATGCTTGAGATGATACAGAAATAATTTAATTACTTGTATATAAATCTTCCTTTGAATCCTTACCTAGTTCACAATTTGCTATTAGCAAATTATATTAATAAATTCAATTCATTCTGGTTTGTCAAACTCTTCTTCATTCTGTTTCCTAAGTGTATCATCATAAGCATTTCTGACATTGAACAAAGTGAAATTCAAACTCAGCAATTTCTTTCAAAAATATTTTTCTAACAAAATATGACAGTGATATGTAGTCATCTGCCTAAATATTTTAATTTTATAGTAAAAAATCTATGATGTCTATTATCTTTCTAAGTATTAATGTGATGACAAGTGAGAGCATGCTATTAATAAACTACTTTTATGATGCATAATATAAATCTTTGGGTTTTTTAACATACTAACATTGCTGCTATGACTCATTTATTGTGCATATTGTACTTTAGACTATATTTTAATATTGAAATTGAAATGCAGGTCAACACCATTAAACTCAAAGTAACATTTGATTTTTTTCCTTTAATGTAGTATGATCTATTAAATTTTATTTGCATTAAAATAAATGAACTATTGAACTTGACTAAGCACATCATATTTAGTACTGGGAGCCATAAATCAAAAGAGTTTCAGGTAATCTAAAACACTTCAAGTAAGGAAAAATATTGGAAGGATGAAAGTGTGGAACCTCTGTTATACTAAGACTCATAATCGGGGCTGCTTATTAAAGAAATCTCCAGGGCTATCATATGGAAGAGGAATTATATCCCTTCTAAATAGCACCATTAGATAAAATATATTGGGTTGACCAAAAGTTTGTTCACCTTTTTCCACTACATTGTATGGAAAAACTTGAACAAGTTTTTTGGCCAATCCAACAAAATAAACCAAAGCAACTGCTAAGAAACAGCATAGGAAAATTTATTCTTGGTCTAATTTAAAGATAAATTGAATTTCTTTGAGAACGTAAGCATCGGATTTGTGAAGGGGTTGAGAGTAAACATGAAAAAAAGTGTAAAAGCCTTGAAAGTCCATTCCAAAACTTACAATCTGCTGTAACAATGATCAGAAAACTATGCACAATTATATGCACAATTTAATCACCACTGAAGGTATTAATACTTAATTTAAACCATCTAGTATGTTAATAATGGAGAGCCACAATGTTACCATGTTTTTAACATTGAGAAACGTACAGCTTAACTAATCCAACTCTTTCATATAAAACACAAGGGTTGTAAAGCAAAGATATATGACACTGTAACTTGCTAAGGAATTTTGTGTAGTCAGAGTGAGAGTGTACAGCTCATGTTCATAAACAATGGTATGCTAGTAGAGTGATTAAGAGTGCTAGAATTGGTATGAAAGAAGACCCATGATACCACATTAAATTTTGAGACCTTGAATAAATTATGTAATTTTTCTAAACCTTAGTTTCTACTTCTGTAAATTTGGAATTGGAGAAAAGAAAGTTCTTATGAAGCTTTCTATGAATATATGGAGGGATAAATAATAAGAAACATGATATAGTAGAGAAAAATATTAGAAGGATTATTTCTTAATTCCCAATTAACTGCATTACTTTTTGGAGCTTTATGAAATATTTCTGTGTTACTCTTTCTGCTTCTCTAGTATTTCCCTACATTGATATAAAATGGTCTTAGATGGTAAAGACTCTGCCTGCAATGCAGGAGACCTGGGTTTGATCCCTGTGTTGGGAAGATTCCCTGCAAAAGGGAAGGGCTGCTCACTCCAGGATACTTGCCTGGAGAATACTGGCATAAAATACTAGTATAAAATATTGGTACACAAAGCATGGAATCAAAATAGGTGCAAGAAACATCAACAATCTCAAATATGCAGATGATAACACTCTAATGCCTGAGAGCAAAGAGAAACTAAGAGCCTCTAGATGAAGGGGAAGGAGGAGAGTGAAAAAGCCAGCTTAAAACTACATACTGAAAAACAACAAAAAAAGATAAGATCACGGCGTTTGGCCCCACTACTTCATGGCAAATAGAAGGGGAAAAGGTGGAAATAGTGTCAGATTTCCTCTTCTTGGGCTCTAAAGTCACTGTGGATGGTGAGTGCAGCCATGAAATCAGAAGGCGATTGCTTTCTGTCAGGAATGTGATGACAAACCAAGACAGTGTGTTAAACAGCAGAGACAGTACTCTGCCGACAGAGGTCTGTATAGTCAAGGCCATGGTCTTCCCCGTGGTCACTTACAGTTGTGAGAACTGGACTGTAAATAAGGCAGAGCACCAAAGAATTGATGCCTGTGAACTGTGCTTCTGGAGGAGACTCCTGAGAGTCCCTTGGACAGGTAGGAGTTCAAACCAGTCAATCTTAAGGGAATCAACAGTAATACTCAATGGAAGGACTGATGCTGAAGTTGAAGCTACAGTATTTCAGTCATATAATGTGAACAGCCAACTCAGTGAAAAAGTCCTTGATGCTGGGAATAATCAGGGCAGAAGGATAAGAGGGCATCAGAGGATGAGATGGTTGGATGGCATCACTGATGCAATGGACATGAACTTGGGCAAACTTGGGGAGATGGTGAGGGACAAGGAGGCCTGGCATGCTGCAGTCCATGGGGTTGCAAAGTGTTGGACATGACTGTGCAATTGAACAACTACTCAAAGCATAGCTTTTTTTTCTCTAATGTTTGTACAACTATGGAGAATACTGGCATAAAATACTAGTATAAAATATTGGTACACAAAGCATGGAATCAAAATAGGTGCAAGAAACATCAACAATCTCAAATATGCAGATGATAACACTCTAATGCCTGAGAGCAAAGAGAAACTAAGAGCCTCTAGATGAAGGGGAAGGAGGAGAGTGAAAAAGCCAGCTTAAAACTACATACTGAAAAACAACAAAAAAAGATAAGATCACGGCATTTGGCCCCACTACTTCATGGCAAATAGAAGGGGAAAAGGTGGAAATAGTGTCAGATTTCCTCTTCTTGGGCTCTAAAGTCACTGTGGATGGTGAGTGCAGCCATGAAATCAGAAGGCGATTGCTTTCTGTCAGGAATGTGATGACAAACCAAGACAGTGTGTTAAACAGCAGAGACAGTACTCTGCCGACAGAGGTCTGTATAGTCAAGGCCATGGTCTTCCCCGTGGTCACTTACAGTTGTGAGAACTGGACTGTAAATAAGGCAGAGCACCAAAGAATTGATGCCTGTGAACTGTGCTTCTGGAGGAGACTCCTGAGAGTCCCTTGGACAGGTAGGAGTTCAAACCAGTCAATCTTAAGGGAATCAACAGTAATACTCAATGGAAGGACTGATGCTGAAGTTGAAGCTACAGTATTTCAGTCATATAATGTGAACAGCCAACTCAGTGAAAAAGTCCTTGATGCTGGGAATAATCAGGGCAGAAGGATAAGAGGGCATCAGAGGATGAGATGGTTGGATGGCATCACTGATGCAATGGACATGAACTTGGGCAAACTTGGGGAGATGGTGAGGGACAAGGAGGCCTGGCATGCTGCAGTCCATGGGGTTGCAAAGAGTTGGACATGACTGTGCAATTGAACAACTACTCAAAGCATAGCTTTTTTTTCTCTAATGTTTGTACAACTTTCATTGACTTTTTATTGTTTTTAGGCTTGCTGAACCTTTATCTAAAGTTTAAGCTTAACATTTAATGTAATTTACTAATTTTATTTAATAACTTTAATACTAATTTATTTTTAGAATTCTTTTGTAAGCTTCAGGAAACTATTTTCTTGCTTTTTGTTCTGTATCTCAATTATTTCTAATAATAAATATCACTGAAGTTTGAATGTATGTATCATAAATACTATAAAAGAATAAAATAATAATATATTTTGGAGACTTCTAATCATACCAAAAGATATTTTCAATAAAACAGCATGCTTGGGAATATACTATTTATGATTTCTCTAAAAACTCAGCAAACACTGTAAAATAACAGAAAAAATTTGATATTGAACTAACTGAAATTATATTTCAGATAGACTTTGGCATCGTAGACTAATTCTATGTGACTTGAATTCTTGGTGGTAAAACCCACATATTCTTTTTCAGTAAACTACAAATGTCACAGCAAAGCTAAGGCTTGAATTTGGACCATCTGTGAATAATAATTCATTTAAAAATATTTAATGATTCAAACATGCCTGCATATCAATGCAGTACATGATTTAGTCTAATATTACATCAATATTTTTGACTTCTCTGGAATCATTAACCTTTCAAAGCAGAGGTATTTCTAATAGCTCTTCCCAGAAGAATACTTAAAGTTCCTCCATGATTTGAATTTATTATGAAATGGCTATGTGCTGGTGCTTGGACAAGTAATGATATTTCATGCATACAGAAGAATCAAGTATTGGGCTTCCCTAAACAACCAAGTTCACTGCTAACTACTGAAGCATGCCTGACAATACCCTCTCTTCTATTCTTTTTACTAGAACTATTCCTCTCAGAACTTTATCCATTATGGTGGTGGTTTAGTCACTTAAGTCATGTCTGACTCTCGTGACCCCATGGACTGTAGCCTGTCAGGTTCCTAAGTCCATGGGATTCTCCAGGCAAGAATACTGGAGTGGGTTGCCATTTCCTTCTCCAGGGCATCTTCCTGACCCAGGAATCAAACCCAGGTCTCCTGCACTGCAGGGAGATCCTTTACCAACTGAGCTACATTATACTTTTCTTTAATAAAGAAAAATATTATTGAACTCTCCAAAGTTATTTATAACCTTGAAATGATATTTGCCTTGTCACTTAAAAAGAGCCTTTGAATGTTATTTAATATTGTCAGTGTGCCAACATCAGGAACTTGATATTTCTTTAATTCGTTTGATTTGTCTTTACTCTTGCTAATGAAATAAGCAGCTCTGTGAAAATGAAAGTTATTTTAAGAACTACTTTCAGAAAAGGAATGCTTATATTTTCAATTATGCTAAAGAGGTATATTCACATACACAGTGATTTAAAGTAGCAAATAGCTACTGATTTAGCATGCATCTTCTAAAGATTTAATAGCATTTTTAACCAAGGAATATACAAATATCCACCCTGATTTTCCACGCTAGTGAAAGGTAAATATCTTATTGATAATAAAATATATGAAATTGTCTTGGATGAAAATGACTGTAGTCAAAATAAAATAACAAGCACCTCAGTTAAACAGCTATTCCTCTACCCAAAGTGAAGTAAAATTTCAAAGGATCTTTTCTTCTAATTTTTTTTTAATAGCCTCCATACCGTTTTCCATGTTGGTTGCACCAATTTATATCCCCACCAACAGTGTAAGTTCTTAGCAATACTGTTTTGAATAGGTCTCCTTAAGTAAGGGCAACAAAAGTAAAATGCACACATTCATACACACTTGTGTGTACACACACACTGAAATATTACTCAGCTATAAACAATAAAATTCTGCTGTTTGCATCAATGTGGATGGACTTAGAGAAGTAAGTCAAATACTATTATAATATCACTTTTATATGGAAACTAAAAAGTAGTACAAATGAATATATATAAAAAACATATACAGTCTCACAGATACAGAAAACAAACTGGTAGCTACTAAAGGGAGAAGGAAGAAATAGAAGGGCAAATTTTGGGTATGGGATTAAGAGATAAAAACTACCATCTATAAAACAGATAAGCAACAAGGACATCTTCCATAATACAGTTATAATAATTTTTAATGCATTATAACTGTGAACTTCCAGATGTTCAAGCTGGTTTTAGAAAAGGCAGAGGAACCAGAGATCAAATTGCCAACATCTGCTGGATCATCGAAAAAGCAAGAGAGTTCCAGAAAAACATCTATTTCTGCTTTCTTGACTATGCCAAAGCCTTTGATTGTATGGATCACAATAAACTGTGGAAAATTCTGAAAGAGATGGGAATACCAGACCACCTGACCTGCCTCTTGAGAAACCTATATGCAGGTCAGGAAGCAACAGTTAGAACTGGACATGGAACAACAGACTGGTTCCAAATAGGAAAAGGAGTATGTCAAGGCTGTATATTGTCACCCTGCTTATTTAACTTACATGCAGAGTACATCATGAGAAATGCTGGGCTGGAAAAGCACAAGCTGGAATCAAGACTGCCAGGAGAAATATCAATAACCTGAGATATGCAGATGACACCACCCTTATGGCAGAAAGTGAAGAGGAACTAAAAGGCCTCTTGATGAAAGTGAAAGAGGAGAGTGAAAAAGTTGGCTTAAAGCTTAACACTCAGAAAACTAAGATGAGCTTTTGTTAATAATCATTGAATAGATTGATTATTTCAATAAGGGTTAGAGAAGGTGGTTTTTCTATCATTCTTTTTATCTTTAATACCTGGAGTTCTTCTATATTATTTTTATACTTTCCTTCATCAAGTAATTTATCACCTTGAAATAAAGTACTTCAAGGAAGGTAGGATGATTAATTCTTTGCCTAAAATACAAAATAGGTAAAGAGAATGTATAGATGGCTTCATTTGGTTACTAATTTGATATGTACCCTAGGAGAGAATTAAATGCATATATTTATGTTTAAATATGTATATAAACACATAATTGTTTTTACCTAAAGGACTGGTTTTCCAAAATATGCTCTGTGAATCACTCCTAGGAATCCATGAGGACTTAAATGCCATTTTATGTAATGTGGGAGATCACTGGTTTTGTCATATGAAACCCGTCTCCTTTTCTGCATTGTTTTTAGATTCTGCACCTGCTGTTAACTGTGCATCTCTCCTGTACCTCAAGTTCAAACATCCCAAACATGAATGTCTAGGGAGATCAGTCATCATTCTCAGCCTTTTTATGCTGAATCACTCATCCAAGGTGAATAGATATATGAACCAACATGACAATTCCTATTTAACAAATCACTTATAAATAGACTGTGCAGACAATAGCATAAATCAAAGGTAAAATATCTTGCTGAGTGAATGAAGTCAGACCAAAAAGGAAAGAAATACTTTTGTATAAATTCCTAGAAAATACAAACTAGTCCAGTGATATTAAGCAGATCAATGATTGCCTCGAGGTGACAAGACAGGAAACTTAATGGGGATGAATATGTTTACTATCTTGATTGCTCATTAAGTTAATGGTTTACAGTTTTATTCACATGTTTAAATTTCCCATATGGGATACTTTAAATATGTGAAATTTGAAGCATGTTATTTAATCCCAATAGTTTTATTTAAAATAGGTTATGTGTTGTTGGATTCTGATTGCTAAAATTTTGTTAAGGATTTTTGCATCTATGTTCATCAGTGATATTGGCCTGTAGTTTTCTTTTTTTGTGGCGTCTTTGTCAGGTTTTGGTATGAGGGTGATGGTGGCCTCATAGAATGAGTTTGGAAGTTTACCTTCCTCTGCAATTTTCTGAAACAGTTTGAGTAGGATAGGTGTTAGCTCTTCTCGAAATTTTTGGTAGAATTCAGCTGTGAAGCCGTCTGGACCTGGGCTTTTGTTTGCTGGAAGGTTTCTGATTACAGTTTCAATTTCAGTTATGAAAGTGGAGACTAATGTGAAGAAAAGACTGACACTTCAGTGTCTTATAAGGATGTAAACACTATTAGAATGACTTTAAAAAGGAGAAGGATTTGACGTATAGGGTGCTACGTTAGGAAATCAGTCTAAGGCTAGGAATTCCAATGGGACAATTTTAGAAGCCTAAAAGTAATACAAGAACATTTGCCTACCAAACCAATTAATTTTTTAAATTAATGTAATTTTATTTTAGAAAAATAAAACATTCCAAATGCTTTTTATATTATAATCAAGTCCAGTCAATGACAAAGAAGAGAAGACTAAAGCACAGAAACAGTATAAAGAGACACAAAAGGGAATATAGATGGACAATACAAGCTATACTTGGAAAGAGAAATATGGAGAAACAGAAAACAAAAAGTAATACAGGCTTGGAAGAAAGGCCAAACAGGAACTATCAACTCTGGTTCATGGCACCATATTTCTCATCTGGTCAAAAAGTGGTAATTCCTGAACTCTCAGTGAGTTTTATGGGAGTTTGAAGTAGTCCTTTCTGTAATAAGATTCTCTTAGTTTATTTTCACTTACCTATTTTTATTTACTTTTAGCATAATTCTAAAATAATTGCATGTATATGAAGGACAGGCTTGGTTTTCTGAAATATATCTCCAAAGGGAAATATTTTAAACAAATATACCCTATGTTGTCAAGTGCTATATACAGGTCAATGTGTCAGCTTACAAGAGCCCAATGTCATTATCTGGCTATGTTACAAGGGAAAGGTTGGCTCATTCACTAATCTTCCTTTTTTATTAATAAGAAAATTGATCTCTTATCTGAACAATTTAAATATGTTTACCAATAATTTTAAAAATCTCCTTGTTCTATTTAAGGTTTACTTAAATTTAATATTGTTATAGTATATTACCATTAACAGTAAATGAAGATCTAAAAACACTAGTGATGAACCAGGAATTTACAGAAATGATTCTGTGATTGAAGACTGTTTCTAGGACTATATACTTACAGCTTCTTATAAGGGAATGACTATATAGAGAGCTAAAGTTATTTTCATTTATGTAATTCTTAAACTGTTGCATGAAGCAGTAGAAATTCAGGGGTAACACTGGTATGATGAAAGGAAATTCAGCATAGAAGCATAAAAATAATAACGTTTAGTGTATGTAAAAAATTGGATGTAGATACAATCAGTCACATACATACACATACAAAAAGCACAAATCATGATGTCCAGAGATGACAGACGCTCAACCAAGATGGCAGGTTAGATCACGAATGGTTTGCAGTCATGGAGAGCAGTAGCAAGGAGATCATGAATTGACACGACTTCAATGTGGAATACAAAGCCTCATCTAAGGTTTCAATTTTGTTTGGATCTAGCACAGACTCTGAAGATAGCTGTTTATGAGTCATTAGATGTAACAGTTATGGGGAGAGTTTGGCCATGGAATTTGGCATATTCTGTAAAGCAGACACAGAAGTTTGATAGTATGGAAGTGAACAGAATATAAAGTAAGAACTAACTTTAAGGCAAATTAATGGTCTTTAGAATGTTATTTCAATGATATACCATTATTTATATGGCACTTCCATGATGTTATTGAACAGTGAATATTCACTGATAACTTTTTAAAAGATTTCTACAGTAATTATATTATCTAAATTTACCCTTTCATGTTTCAGATGAGGACTCTGGAGCTTAGGTGGGTGTACTCGGACTAAAGTCACATAACTAATTAGTAGTAGATTCAGGCTTAAAATAGGGATTTGTGTTTATACCAGCAACCATGTTCCAATCTTTTGGCAGTAAGAAAAGTATAAATAAATAAACTCCAGATGAAGTTACACCTTTGGCCTTCATGCAAGGTACATTTATTTCCAAATGGCAGGATAATTGAGGTGTCATATATATGCTGAGGAGGGCATGGCAATCCACTCCAGTATTTTTGCCTGGAGAATCCCATGGACAGTGGAGCCTGGAGGGCTACAGTCCATGGGGTCACAAAGAGTCAGACACAACTGAGCGACTAAGCACACATATATCCTAGGGATGTGGGCAGAATTTTGTTGCTAGAAAACTATTAAATCCTAAAAACTATTAAAGCCTTTTAGGTTTTCTGCAGGGACATTATATGCAAAGGATTCAATGCCATTTAGAAACACTCATTCTTAATTCCAAGGTGACTCCAGTCCTGTACTGCTAGGGGAAAGAAAAGGCTAATACCATGTTTATTTTCCACTTTCCAGGTGGTATTAGTGATAAAGAAGCCTGCTGTCGATACAGGAGATGCAAGAGATGCAAGTTTGATCATTGGGTCAGAAAGAGCCCCAAAAAATAAAATGGCAACCCACTCCAATATTCTTGCCGACAAAACCCTTGGACAGAGAGGCCTGGTGGGCTATAGTCCATGGGGTCACAAACAGTTTGATGTGACTGAGCATGCATGCAACACATGTCTAACATATTTTGCAATATTTATTTTTTTCCCCTAAAGTCATATCCAAATCATGAAACCAATACATTTTTGGGCCAGATTATTCAGAAACCAAGACAATTTTACTTCAATTGTTAACAGAAGAAAATGCCAGCACTTCTTAAGATATAACCTGACACTTGCTCACTATTTCAGTGCATCTAAAGCTGAAGTGAAGAGAAAGTCGCTCAGTCATGTCCGACTCTTTGCAACCCTATGGACTATACAGTCCATGGAATTTTCCAGGCCAAATACGAGTGGGTAACCTTTCACTTCTCCAGGGGATCTTCCCAACCCAAGGATAGAACCCAGGTCTCTCACATTGCAGGTGGATTCTTTACCAGCTGAGCCACAAGGGAAGCCCAAGAATACTGGAGTGGGTAGCCTATCACTTTGCCAGTGGATCTTCCCAACCTAGGAATCGAACTGGGGTCTCCTCCATTGCAGGCATATTCTTTATCAACTGAGCTATCAGGGAAGCCCATATAAAGCTAAGTTCTTATATATCTTTGTGAGGTAAGATATATTTTTAAACAGCTTAAATGTAAGGTCTAAAGTAGTGGCAGTGAGTTCTAACAAGTAATTATATGGCTCTTTGTCCTTATCTTTAGTTCATCCTGGCAATCATTCTTCCTAGAATTAATTTATAGTATTCATCTAAATTTCTTCCACTTGATGTCAAGCTTTCTTGAGAACTGAAACAATTTTCTTCTTATAGAAGGTTGTACTGAAATGTATCCCACTTTAGCTTACATTCAATTTTTCTATTATTTGACCTGGACCTGAATGTACTTAATGAATCTTGAGTAGACAAATTCTTACATATGACTATCTTGATTAACTTGATATTTCAGCAAAGTATTGCACAAATTGAAACCACACTCCAGTATGTAGTATACTTGAAAATTGAGTTGGTTATTCAATTACTGTTTACTGGAAAAAAAGAAAAACAGTAGTTTACTCTAGGCTAAAATGTGACTTAAAGCGTAAATCATAGTCTCTCTTAGTCTTGCTTTTGTCAAATTCATATCTACATCTTAGGACGTAGTTTGTGCCCTTGCTCTTACACTACTTTTTTCTTAGCTTATGAGTGTTTACATTATAAATATTTTCTAATTGTTTCTCCAGTTTCTCTCAAGATCACTCTCATCCTCGTTGTATGGGTGTGTGTGTGTGTGTGTGTGTGTGTGCATGCATGCACACACATGTGTGCACTTGCACACTTGTGAGAGTACTGGTGAGGGAAGCCCATTTGACAATGAAAACGGGTTTAGATATAGAAAGATGGGCTATAACAATCTACTTCAGTGACTGGCATCAGTCACCGATTATATAAAGTATCACACAAAGTGGCTATTCATCTATTTTACCCTTAGGATCTACCCAACCCGTTGCTGTAGATGCTTGTGGGTCAACACACCCTCAGTGTCACTTTAATCTCACCGTTCAATAGTGAAACTGCACCTACCTTGTAGCATACAGCTGTGAGTTCAAAACTAGCCTCTCCCATCCTGCTTTACCATTAGACCTTGATATTCATTAATAATATTGGAGAAGGAAATGGCAACCCACTGCAGTGTTCTTGCCTGGAGAATCCCAGGGACGGGGGAGCCTGGTGGGCTGCCGTCTATGGGGTCACACAGGGTCGGACATGACTGAAGCGACTTAGCAGTAGCAGCAGATTCATTAATAATAGGAGCAACCCTGCCATCACTGCCAGCCTCTGGAGGTCTTCTACTGAGCATCTCAGGGATGTTTGGACCACCATACCCCTAGGACACTTCTCACTTCCTATATTTCTTCTTCTCTTAGTGAAGGCAGTGTCCTCTGGCAACTCCTAAGAAACAGAGTGAAACAATAGGTTCCATTCTAATGTCTCCACATCCCGAAGCCTCCTGATGAGGAAGTTAAAATATGTGAGAAAGAAAAGAAAATAATATTGAGTAATAAGGAAAATAAGTTGAATTAAAATATGTTACATATAGGTGTAGTTGAACAGCTACTTCAGATCAGATGATCAGATAAATTCTCTCAGATGAACTTAATCTGAGCATTGAATGAAATAAAGGAGGCAATATTTTTAAAATTAATGAAAAAAGTTTTAAGAAAATTCCTAATCTGTAGATTCAGCTCATGCGTCTTTCCTTACCTTCAAAGTTAATATTTTCAATGCCTTCTGGAGTTTTTCACAATGACCTCAAATATAACTAACAAAAATCTGAATCAGTAATACCTACCAATAATCTTACTTGCTATGATATGCTCCTAGATAATTACCACAAACGCTGGCTTAAAACAATCAAAATGAATTCTGTCATGGTTCCAGAGGTTAGAGCTCCAAAATCAAGTTGTCATCAGGTTTGGCTCCAGCGGGAAGCTCTGAGAAAGAACTCATTCCATGCTTCTTTCCATGTTTTGGCAGTTGCCACCAATCCTTGGTGTTCCGTGTGCACACAGCCTGCTTTCCTGTGCGTGTCTCTGTGTGTCCTATAGTTTTTAAGGATATCAGTCATTGGATTTAGGGGCCACTCCAAAATACTATAGCTGATCTTACAGCTCAGAGGTTAAAGCGTCTGCCTGCAATGCAGGAGACCTGGGTTCGATCCCTGGGTGGGGAAGATCCCCTGGAGAAGGCAATGGCAACCCACTCCAGTATTCTTGCCTGGAGAATCCCATGGATGGAGGAGCCTGGTGGGCTACAGTCATGGGGTCACAAAGAGTTGGACATGACTGAGCAACTTCACTGCCAATATACTATGGGGCTTATCTTGATATCTGGAAAGACTCTATTTTCAAATATCACATTCACAGATTTCAGAGGTCAGGACCTGAATATACTTTTTGAGGTAACACCGTTCAACCCCACCACACTTGCCATCCTGTATCCCCGGTATTAGTCATAGAATACCTTAGGCCATTGCTTTCCACATTTAGTCACCAAACATTCTGAAGTGTTTTTTTTTTTATATTTATCGAATATATCTAACTATACCTTATATCACTTTAACTTGGATCTTCATTATTTTTACAGCCTTCCAAAACAGTATTTTGAAACATCTCTCTGCCACTAATATCATCTTCTCTCCTTCATTGGGTCTTTCTAAATTCACTCTATATACAAACTGTTTTAGAATCCAAAAAAGTCTAACTTAGTTGAATCATGTCAATCTCCTGTTAAAAAACATTAAAGTCTTCCTTTTGCCATCATTTTTTAAAAAATGCACGTGTGTGTATAAGCAAAAACAAAAAACAAAAAAATACACAAAAGATCATAAAAATAATTTTAAAATATGTTTTTAGGGTAATAATTAAATTTTGCCTTTGAGTTTAATAAGACCCTCATTCACTACGTCTTATGCACAGTGCAGTTTGGGTGGCTATTGACTATCTGAATCCCATTTTTCTCACTTGCTAAATGGAGCTAAAATAATTGGCTAAGCAGAATTATAAAACTGTAATGAAGAACAGGGGCTTACTCCAATTCCTGGCACACTGTGAAAGCCTAGGATACAGAACAACCATCCACTACCTCTCCAGGTGCTTCTCCAAACCTAGTATACAGTGAGGTTAATATCTGAGGTCTCAGGTGACTTCTGTGACTTGGTAATAAAGGGTAAGATAAACGTTCTCAGAGTAGGAGCTGTATCATAAACTGATACTAATTATGAGGGTTTTACATGCTTTCATTGAAGTGCTCTGCAATTTTGATTTTTAAATGGACTTTGGATCCTTAGAACACTTAAAATAGTTATTCATGAACAGAACAAACGTTTCATGCCAATCTCTTCTTTCTCTTTGCCTGGTGTGCTCATTCAGTGGAATGTTTTCCATTTTCCACTTTGTACAATCTACTCCCAAGCTTCTTGACCTTTTCACTTGACTTGCAAAGCTGCTTAACTTCCCATCTTTAGTGGGTTAATTTCTTAACACTCTTTAATCTTATTGGACACAGGTATCAGCTCTACCAGGAAGCTGAGTCTGACTTCTTAGTCTTAATTAGAGTTTCTCCTTTGCGCATACTCCTGTCACAGCATTTATCAATGTCAACAGCAGTTGTCCTTCTGCATTTCTGTCTGCTTCGATCTGCTATCAGCTCTTGAAAGCAAGGACCATATCTCGTGCTGTGTCTCTCCACCAGTACCTAGCCTAGGGCTGGATGTTCTTACAGTAGGTGAAAAGATGAGATTGTTTCTTGAGAGGAGTGATTTATCTATCTCTTGAATGAATATACATTTATATTACTAGAAATAAGTCCCATGGAAGTCCTGACATCATATATTGAGTTTACTGTTGTATTCTCAAGCTTAAAGCAGAGATGGACCAACAGTTAACACTCAATAAATACTTGACTATTGAATGATAAGAGAAACATTTCATTTAAATTAGCAAAAAAGGAATGGTTTTTATCAGAGCATTTCACTCTTACTCTAAACTGTAAGCATGTGTATTCCAAATACAGAAAGAAAACTGTGGAGCTCTGTTGGGGAATAATGTCTGTTACTTGGCATAATGTAAAGACACTCTCTTGGCATCCAGGAGATCTGGCTCCTGTCTCTCCGAGTGGTGACATACCTCTGCACTTGGGACTGAGTCTTTCATTTTCTTTAGGTCTCAGTTTCTTCCTTTGAGAAGTGAAGGTTTTGGATTATTATCTATCTCTAAGGTCTCTTCTATGCTGAAATTCTTTAATTTTAAAATATCAAGCCTTATCTAGATAAATCTATGATTCCATAGCATTTTTTCATGAGATATAAATAAGGGGAATTGACCTATATAGCCCTTGTATTAAAAATAAATTCTGCTTTGCTTTGACAATTTGCAATACTGTGTCCTAATTAGAGAAAAAGTTTTCATCTGAAATGATGGAATTTTGCCCATTTCCCTGTTATCTGTTCAAAAATATACAGTATACTTACAGTTAAGTATTAAAACTAAATATGCCAAAAATTATGTTATTATTACAAAATATTACTGTTTCATCACTGGGAAAGATATGGAGGTAATCAGTTAAATCCTTACGCTTTACAGATTGAAGAATGGAGACGCAAAGGCTATATACGGCTGTCCCAAGCGACCATGGGGTTATTTTGGGGCAGCAAAATATGAGAAATTCAGTCCTCATACATTAAGAGGTGCTCTTTCTTCTACCTGAGGTTTTACTATCTTGGAAGTACTGCTGCTGCTAAGTCGCTTTCATCACTGGGAAAGAAATGGAGGTAATGCTCCATATGGAAGTACTGCTGCTGCTAAGTCGCTTCAGTCGTGTCCGACTCTGTGCGACTCCATAGATGGCAGCCCACCAGGCTCCCCCGTCCCTGGGATTCTCCAGGCAAGAACACTGGAGTGGGTTGCCATTTCCTTCTCCAATGCATGAAAGTGAAAAGTCAAAGTGAAGTCGCTCAGTCGTGTCCGACTCTGTGTGACCCCATTGACTGCAGCCCACCAGGCTCCTCTGTTCATGGGATTTTCCAGGCAAGAATACTAATTGATAATAAATTCACCAAGAAAATAGAAGCAGATACAAACACTCATGAGCACCTACGGCATCCACCTAGATGTGGTACCAGCATCTATTCCTGGATAATACATGTTCTGACTTCACTCCTATCACCATGGGAGGACTCTCCTTGTTCAACTAACACAATTCCTCTAATTGTGCCTAAGATCCCTTTCCTCCTGGCCTACTCAAAGATGTTGTTCAAAAGCATCAATGTGTAAAAGATCCTTTCTATTAGCATACAAATATGCTGTTATTTTTCTCATGTTGGAAAAAAAATATTTGATCACAGTTTCTCTGCCCTCTGATCTCTGATTCCTTTTAGAGCAAAACTTCCTAAAGTTGTCTCCACAGCTGCTTTTCTTCAACTTCTCTTCACCCTTGCTCTTTGAAATTTATTCCATCCCAGCTGAAGCTGTCACTAAGGTAAATGCTGTTGCTGCGGCTGCTAAGTCACATCTGACTCCGTTCAACCCCATAGATGGCAACCCACCATGCTCCTCTGTCCCTGGGATTCTCCAGGCAAGAATACTGGAGTGGATTGCCATTTCCTTCTCCAAATGCTGTTCTGAACATGGCCAAATCCAACGGTCAGTTCTCACTTCTCATCTTACTTGTCCAAGGAACCAGCACTTGATCGTCTATCACACCTTCNGACTCCGTTCAACCCCATAGATGGCAACCCACCATGCTCCTCTGTCCCTGGGATTCTCCAGGCAAGAATACTGGAGTGGATTGCCATTTCCTTCTCCAAATGCTGTTCTGAACATGGCCAAATCCAACGGTCAGTTCTCACTTCTCATCTTACTTGTCCAAGGAACCAGCACTTGATCGTCTATCACACCTTCTCTTCTTTGAAATGTCTGTTCCACTTGCACCAAGGACACCATATTCTAATGGTTTTATATCTCTTTTATCTATTCTACCCAGAATCCTTTGCCATCTTCTGCTTGTACTCCAAACCCTGATTACTGTTGTCCCAAAGTCTGGAGGTGGAGGGGAACACGTGACAAGGAATAAGAGCGGTTTTCTGGAGCCGAAAATCATCCTCAACTGATAGTCAGCAGCCAAATGGAGACTTCAAACCTACTGTACCAAGAAACTGAATTCTGCCAAGGATCTTACAAGGCTTGCAAGCAGATTCTTCTATAGAGTCATGAAAGAATTCAGCTAAGTTGATACTTTGTGAAGGTTCAGTTCAGTTGCTCAGTTGTGTCCAACTCTGTGTGACCCCGTGAACCACAGCACGCCAGGTCTGCCTGTCCATCACCAACTCCCAGAGTCCACTCACACCCATTTTGAAGGTTAATTTTGTGTATTAACTTTATTGGACTACGGCATGCCCAGGTAGCTGGTAAAACATTTCTGGGTGTGCCTGTGAAGATGTTTCTGGCAGAGATTCATATTTGAATTGATTAGCTAAGTAAAGCAGACCTTTCTCACTTACATGGGTGGGCACCATTCAATCCACTGAGGGCCTCCATCGAACAGAAGGCAGAGGAAGGGCCAGTTCCTTTTCTCTGAGGTGAGATGCCCATCTTCTCTTGCCCTCAGACATCAGTGCTCTTTGTCTTTGACCTTCAAACTATTATCAGATCTACACCATCAGTTCCCTGCGTTCTCAGGCCTTTGAAGTTGAACTGAATTATACCATAGACTTTCCTGGTTCTCTGGCTCTACACAGCAAACAGATTTCTCAGCCTCCATGATCATGTGAGCCAATTCTCATAAAAAAAAAAAATCTCCTTTATATGTGTGTGTGTAATCATACATACTTCATTTCAGCTTTGAGAACCAATGCAGAAAACTCAGGCACACCATTCCTGGACTTCTCATCTGGAGAACTATGAGCTAAAAATAGTTACTTTAAGTCACTGTGTTTGTGGTAATTTGTTAAGCTGCAATAGTAAACTAATACAGCACTCAATAAATATGTGCTGAATAAATAACATTACAATTTATCAGTATAAGTCTTTCAAATAATTGGTATTGTGCCAGGAATACTGATTTTATATTATATAATTTCTCTACTTCCTGAAACATCTTTTTGTTTCAGATCAAATGTGTAATATTATAGTTTCACAACATTAAAAAAATGGTACTTTGTAAAATTAGAGATCCACTCGGTACTATGTATCTTGGATTTTTAGGATTAAATTATGGTTATGTTTTCATTAAAGTTTTTATTAGTTAGTGATGTGTTTAAACCTTAAAATTTAATCTGTAAAGATGGGCTTAGATTTTAGCCTTTTTACAGTTCTGAGGTCAAGTGTATTTTTTTTTCCCCTTCACACCGCTGGATACTAATGACAGCTGTTCCATTTTTACTTTGGGTGATCACAATTTGAAAATGATTGAGCATGGCAAATTAGAGAGCATATGCATAATAGGTTTTCACCTAGCACTTACATTTCAAATTCCCATCTATTCTGCACAGTCTCACTAACAGGCAAGTGTTACATTTTAATCACACTTTCTGATACAAGCTTTTCTCTTTTCTTTTGAAAAATAAATTAGATCTTCTTCCCATCTGCATACCCTGTAATAAAGACTAAGTGATATCTTACTGCTTGATTTTAATTTGATATGAAAACCATCACTTTTATGTTTTTAATTTTCATAAAAAAATTTTGGCTTATTACATAGTTTTAGAAATGTTTCACATTAACAGGTAAATAAAAAGACCAATTAGAGAAGAGACTTAAATATTCATATCATATATAAAAGTCAAGATAAAATGTGATAGTAGGTAGCTGAATTTTTTTCATTATTTTCTAGAGCGTGAAAAATATATTGTCATTTCTTTAGTTGCTCTTCTGGTTGTCATCTGTTAGTAGACAAAAATATAATGATGCTAGGAATTCAAAAATAAAAAGGTCATGCTGGAGACACCATGCTGAGACAGAGGCAGTGTGGATTTTTATTTCTTAAATAAATTAATAGCGTTGTTTTAGTCCATTAACATTTCTTATAAACTGTTATTCAGTTTTCTGTTGACTACATACGAGAACAATGTAAATGGCTATCTCTGGATAAATATTACTACTCAGTAGGTAACTATGAAACATGTATCCCCTTTTTTATATTAAAAATGTAGTAAACCTGCAGAACATGAAACTAAAAGGAGCCAGTAATATTTTCCTTAGTGTTGATTAAAAAATAAAAGTAGCAGAAAACTTAATTCTAAAAATACTGTTTGCTCAATTGCACTAAAACCTTGTGTGATTTTGCCTATGAGTAAATGTTATAAAGGGAGAAGGCAATGGCATCCTACTCCAGTACTCTTGCCTGGGAAATCCCATGGACGGAGGAGTCTGGTAGGCTACAGTCCATGGGGTCGCTAAGAGTCGGACACAACTGAGCGACTTCACTTTCATTTTTCACTTTCATGCATTGGAGAAGGAAATGGCAACACATTCCAGTGTTCTTGCCTGGAAAATCCCAGGGACAGAGGAGCCTGGTGGGCTTCCGTCTATGGGGTCGCAGAGTCGGACATGACTGATGTGACTTAGCAGCAGCAGCAGCAGCAAATGTTATGAAAAGTAGAAAAATGGAAGGTCATAGATTTTGCTCTCAACTAGAGCAACCAGTTCAATTCAGTCACTCAGTCATATTCAACTCTTTGTGACCCCACAGACTGCAGCACACCAGGCTTTCCTGTCCATCACCAACTCCCGGAGCTTGCTCAAACTCATGTCCATCAAGTAGGTGATGCCATACAACCATCTCATCCACTGTTGTCTCCTTTTTCTCCTGCCTTCAATCTTTCCCAGCCTCAGGGTCTTTTCAAACAAGTCAGTTCTTCACAACAGGTGGCCAAAGTATCGGAGTTTCAGCTTCAGCATCACTACTTCCAATGAATATTCAAGACTGATTTCCTTTAGGATAGACTAGTTGGACTCCTTGCTTCCAAGGGACTCTCAAGAATCTTCAACACGAATTCTTTACCAACTGATCTACCAGGGAAGCCCAACTAGAGCAATAATTTATGTTAAAACATGCATTATGGGGACGGACTTGCTCTATGCCTGACTTCAATATATTTTTCCCTCCTTCATTTTCCCTGGAAAAACAATTTCTTTTCTTCCAACGTGTTCTTTCTCCATGTCTTTTAGCAAATTTACTCAAATCCTTTGATTAGAATGGGAAAGGAAACACCATCTTTACTTTTGCTGAGCAAGCAATGAAACTAATGAGCTATCTCAATTATCAGACTGAACATATGACAAAGTTTAAACATTTTGCTTATGATTTTTTTTCCTCCATGGGTTGCTGCTGCTAAGCTATCCATCTTAAGACAGATTTAAAATACTCAGCAATTTATTATAAAAGAGGAGAACTTTCTACTTGCTCTTTTAAGTTGGGTTTTTTGGGGGTACTTTTATGTGTTTCTGCTTTGGGCCAATAATTTAAAAACTTAGAATATGACAGGAGGAAATACTACCAACTATTCTTAAAATTTGGATTAAAAAATTAAATGTATTCAAAGAAAGTGTAAAAACCATGCTATAACCAGTTAACAAGTTTAAAAATGGAAAGAAGCTAAATTTGGGAGAATTGAGGCACTATCTCACTTTCTTGATCAACATATAAAGGTTGGAAAAATGATACTGAGTTTTATGGCATTGTGAAACCCTATGACTTGTCTAATCAGTTTATCCTTCTGACATTTTAATACGTTGAAAAAGTGAACTTCTTTAACTCATTTTTTTTTTACAGCTTAAAGACATTCTTCAAGGCATCTTTGTTATTATGTCCCTGTAATATTAAAAGTGAAATAAAAATAAATGAAAATGAAGTCAAAAGGCATCATTCTGCAAAAGAACAAACTTTGAGCTGTCCTTGTAGCTATACTAAAGACTTCTGAATGTACCTAGAGCCAATAAAGAAGAAAAGTATCTCTAGAAGTTCAAGGCTCCAGATCATGCTCAGACAGTCTGGCTGAATTTATATGAAGCAGAAACTACATAGAGTTATAGGAATCATTACAGGGTAAATTCTATTAATCCTTTAGCTGAAACAAGCCACAAGACAGAAATATAATGTGGACCAGGGAGGGGTAGAGGTTGAATGAGTAAAAATTTAGTCTTTGTGGAAAGCAGCATTGGTGGCATTTCAGAAACTAGAAAGGCTGAATAGATATTTGGACAGGTCATAATGCCTTTTTCCTGGGAAAGTGAAAAACTGCTCATAGGCTCCTTTCAGGCAAACCTTAAGATCAGAAATTTCTTGTGTGTTCTCCCACAGCTTTTGAAAGTAATTCTTATTTCAGAAGCTCAATTTATAGTAGATAAATAATCCCACATTTTAAAGTTTTTGATTAATGAAATTTTCCTATTTGAGGAAAACAGTGGGCTTTCCATAGGAAGTAATACAAGCCTTACATCATCTCACTAAAAAAGAAAACAAAGCAATAATATCAACAAGCTTTTACATTGTTTCCCAGAATGCCAAGCTACAGTGCATGGGGCAAACAGGAGATAGGACTTTGAAGAGATGTGTTTTGAGGATACCACCAAACAATGAAAGATTCTTGGATAACATTTATTTTACCTAATTAATTTACTCAAACTTTCTGCTAAAACACTTTTTCTTCTGAAGAGTTTTTTCTAGCTGATGCTCTTTTCTCAACCACGACTCCTGGCAGAAATTTCCATCATCAAAATTTGATCTTACTCATATTCTCTTTTAGCACTTAACTTCTCAGAAGTGTAATTATTTTTCACATGACCATATCTCTTACAAAATTGCGTATGTATTTGAGAGGAAGTGACTTTATTTTATTTTTATCTCTGTCCTCATTGCCTGACTTATGCTAGTCACATCGCAGGTATTTAGTAGTCAAGCAGTAAATGGATGATTACCAGTACAAAAAAGCATCTGTCATCCCAACTTTGAGTAAGACTTACCAGTTTATGTGTAAAAGCTTAGTCTCACAGGACATCTAATTTATTTTTTAACCAAAAATATAGGTGGTTTGAGTTAAGATTTTAATAACTTCCAGAAACCTCGGATGCTTATCAAAACTCCATGAAATCTTTAGAGATTCACTTATCATTTAATTGATAAATTTAAAATCTTCCCCAATCTGTTCTTCATTGTTTAACACATAGAGAAATAACTGTGTAAATCCTAAAAGGTGAATTTATCATCGACTTCTGAAATGCCTATTTCTGATTACATGCTTTAATTTTGCCATGTGGTTTACTTAAAGAATTAACAATAATATTTTTAGAATGGCTAGAAAAGGTCCATTATACTTAAACTGTCTTAATGTTAATTATAATGAACTCTTTACATTTTAGAAAATATAATTGTAGGGTCTATCAACTGATTGAAATTTAATTATCTTCCGTAAAATGACTGGCATGCATTCATGTGAGAAAGAATATTAATGTTTATCAAAATAAAAGCTTAAGAATTTAAAACTAAGCTATTACTCTGTGTAAATTTAGAGCCAGGGTTACCTGAAAGGTCAATTATGCATTTATGTGCCTTGGTGCTTATTCCTGGAATCAATCTGATTCTTTACCCTGAAGAAATTTTATTTATCATGAAAGGAAAAGCAAAATAAAAACATTCTTCAGGAAATCAGAGTAGCCACTACATTGTAACTAATGATTGCATTTCTGCACATCAGGATCCAGCAGCCATATTTGTAGATCCTGGTTTTGCCACCGCCTGGAAAATCCCATGGATGGAGGAGCCTGGTAGGCTGCAGTCCATGGGGTCACTAGGAGTCGGACACCACTGAGCAACTACACTTTTCACTTTCATGCATTGGAGAAGGAAATGGCAACCTATTCCAACGTTCTTGCCTGGAGAATCCCAGGGACAGGGGAATCTGATGGGCTGCTGTCCATGGGGTCGCACAGAATCAGACATGACTGAAGCGACTTAGCAGCAGCAGCAGCAGCAGTTAACCCTCTGTGATTCAGTATGTTGATCCACAAAATTAAAGACAAACGTTTGCTGAACTGTTGTGGATACTAAAGGATCAGAACATAATGTTGGATGTTATTACTACTTTACCAGCTAGCTTTCCTCCCCTCCGCACCCCACTCCCCGCACCGCCTTCCTCTCTTCTACTTTGCCAATTCTGCTTTCAATTTTTTTCTTACTTTTCATGTTTTCTTTCTGAATACTTCCTTGGGTTTGATGGTGATCCTATTATGCATTGCCACTCCCCTCCAAAAATAAACTGAAGTTAAATGCTTATTCCCAATAAGATACAAAACTGAAATGAAAAACAAAAGGCCTGATTTTCTGTTTCTTTGTTCATCTCCCTAATTGCAAGATCTCTGTCTCTTTCCCTCCTCCTTCCATTTCACAAGCAACTTTAATTAGGAAACAAGATGAATGTATGAAGTAACAAATTTAAAATTAAGGAAGACACTAAAGAATAAACAATGCATATTGGTAAATGGATAAAGGATTCAAAGATTTAACAAAATCTTTGAACTAAATATTTAAGGAAATCAAGAACTATCTTCAAATGTTAACATTTATATTGTAGGAAAAATGGCCAAACCAATGCCAAAGAAATAGGTGGACTCAAGGTAAAAAATGATTTCATATAGTGAAGAATCCAACAAGGAATAAAGCTTTTATTTGGGAAAAGCAGTATCACAAAACAGAACTTTAGCCTTGTCATTTTAGCCCTTGTCATGCTAATCTTGAAGTACTTCCAGAGTGTTTCATTTCCTCCTTATCCAAATACTGCCATGTCCAATTCAGAGAGCAATTTATTCTCAATCTGTCATTCCCTATCTGTGCTTCTGGTCCATGGTTAGATCCAACATTAGAGAGGCCATATTTAAGCATAAGAAACAAACAAAGTATGTATTTCAAAATTACATGAAAGAAGGATCCTTAGAAATTGCAGCTTTCTTCTATATCACAGTAGTTATATTGGCATATCTTCCCAACTGGATTAAACCTGCAGGAAGGCAAGGTTATAGAAAACTTCCAGAACCACTGTGTCAACGAATGTTATTAGACTTTTGGGATGGCTACTCTCAGGCAACTCCAGTGAGATTAGAACACTAATTATATTCATTTTAACTGAATTAAAATCAGTTTAATTCAGAATTTTAATTCAGAATCACTTTAATCAGAATTCCATCTTGGAAAAGTGCTTTGCCGATCTCCACTATTTAAAGTCATACTATAAAATCTTTCCAGTGACACAGGATATTAACTTTTCCTATATTTACTATAATGGTTGGTTGCTGACACTCTACTTATACTTCTTGGAGAAATTTTTTTTATTGTATATCTCATTATTAGCCTCATGATAAAAGTGGAAAACAGTAAAACATACAGAACAATAACTCAAATATTGTGAAATGATACACTTGTGTAAATATCTGTTTAAGAGAATTAAAGGCAGTGGGGAGGACAGTGAGTGCTTTGAAGAGAGGATGTAGTTAGTCTTTCAAGTAAATACAGTGCTTCATACACTGACTTTGTCAGAGTCAGCACATCAGAGCAGAATCAGACACTTTAACCTGTTCTGTTATTTTTACCGCTTTTAGACCTCTACAATTGTTCACTTGGCCAAATATAAAAGGTGAAAAATAATAGACCATTGACCTTCCAAACCTTTAACTATAAATTTGAAGTATAAGCAAAGGTCAATAGCAGTTTCTTTAGGCTTACAGAAATTCTTGAAAAGTTCAAAAGATGTCGGGATGGAAAATATGTGAGTTCCTAGTTCACTGGATTTACTGTGGTTCAGTAAAACTTGCATCTCTGGGGGTTCCTGAAAGAAGGCTGGAGTCCTTCTCATAAAAAAATTTAGGGATTAAAATTTGAACACCATTGTAATGTAAAACTGTATATTTATGTGAGGAAAAACAGCTGCAAAAGTTTAGTGCTATACATTTATGATCCTGTTTTATATTGACATTTGTGTAAGATATTACCCCCATTTTCAGATGAGAAAAGAGAAATGGGGTACATTTTGTCCAAAATACAGAGCTAAGAAAACATGACAGAGTCTGAAATAAGACGGGAAATGAAGATAGGAGGCTGTGAAAGAGACATTCATCAAGGTCATTCAAAGCCGAGAGTGATAAGCACACAAGTTCTACCAGAGAAAAATTTTTATGAACAAGGCAATGGAAAAATTCAAGTTTTTGAGACAGACTATTTTGTCTAAGTATATTTTAAAATTTGACACCCACAACTTTTGAAAGCAAAAATTATATATGTTTCTTTGTGAGGGGCAATAGCTGTAAGATGCTAACCCATGTTTTATGTCCAACAGATGGGAGGCACATGGGAACCCAGAACCTTTCAGGCACTCACACCATAGCCCCTGGCCTACTGTACCAGGTCATAGGTGCCTCCAAGGAGAATCCCCTGCTTCCAGGGTGAGCACCCCACTCCTAACTGCTCTCACCAAGGCACCTTCCAGTTCTGGTCTCCAGACTAGGAGAACCTGCTCTAGACCTTGGCAGCTCAGCAGAGGCAGTTGTGGCATGAGCACAGCTGTGGGGACAGCAGCAAGTCCCTTCACACACGCCCATGACCTGAAGCACCACCGTTTATGCTCCACACCAGCCTCTGCTGCTGCTTCAGTGTCTGAAGGCAGCACTTCTAGTGAAACAACCATAGGGCTCTCAGATCCCAGAGAACTTGAAGGAGATTTATGTATAATCCAAGATATATGGTAACTGATTCATTCTTATATTCAGCAGATAGCAAGTCTTCAACCTCTGCCGCTGTTCTACAATTTTTAGCAAATATTGTTGTCAGTAGGCTTTCCTCCCCACGTCCAACCACATTCTATTTCATGAAAATTTAAAGTGAAATCCTTAATACCTATCTTTCATAAAGACTGGAAAAAACTCACTAAACATGAATATTCCCAATCTTTCCGTATATGATGATGTATACTGACAAAACAGCTCATTTGTTTGTTAGTTTTTGTGCATCTGTATTTAGTCTTAAGATTTCACAGCTTTTAGTCA